>CM076570.1:260165986-260406228 GCA_034641835.2 Pinus albicaulis
AATGTTACACCATTTTTTGGTCATCTAACCTATTATCATTAGATGGACCCAAGTACACCATGTAAGACAAATTTTACCCTAAGAAAAATTGCTTTCACTATGTAAAATAACCAATACTTGACATTTATTAAGTTCCATTTGTTGTCCTAATGAAACCCAAAGACGAAATATTAAACAAACCTATTTTGTTTAATTTTCCCTCTAAATAATTAAATCATTAAACTTATAATTTAATTATTATTACAATTATATTTAACTAGCAAACAAAAGAAATTATAATTGATAAACCTTCAAACCTTCATTTCATATCTTATTACCTTATTTTTAAGATAATTGTACTGCCTCCCTTAGATAACGTATTCTATTTTTTCAAATTAAAACACAAATAATTAAATAAATCATTATTTATTTGATTATCCTTCAACCACTTCCTTAAAAAGATAAATAAATCATTTATTTATTTATTATTGACAAATAAAGGGATTTGACCCAAGTAAAATACTTTTCCCTCCAACAAATATAATAAAATATTCCATAAAAGGTGGATCTATATTTGGTTAACATTATTTTAATCATGCACCAAGATCTAGAATGACCCAATATTTTGTTATAAATAGGAGGGTTTTTCCTACCATTCTTCACCTTTTGTTGCCTATTAGATCACTCTGGATCTATACACTTGGTCACATTTTTCCACTATTTGCTGTGTGAGCTCCCTTTGAGTTCTATTCTTTGTGTGGGTTTTCTACATCAACAAGAGAGAGAGATTTTAGATCTGAAGTGTTGAGGACTTCCAAGAACCCATCCCATTGAGTAGAATTAGATACGCCTTCTTGTTTTCCTCCCAGGTGCCCTTAATAAAAAAATTCTTTCAAAAATTGTTCTTGTCTTGTCTATTGGTATATGGAGCAAACCCTTCTTTTTACTTCTTAATGTCTTTCTATGCATAGATTTGGTTTTTTGCAGCTCTTTTCTTGAACAACTAACTGCAGATCTAAAGATATTGGGAGCCACTTTTTTTGTTAGGGCTATTAGTTATGCATAGCTAAAGTGGTCCTTTTTCGTACACTTCGACAAAGGATTCATACTAATAAATGGCGACTCCACACGGGTTTTAAATTACGACCGCTGTCATTTTTCATATTCCTGCATATCCAGCTACTTCAGACCCTACGGTTTCTTTTCAGCAGTTTATTTTTCCTATTTTTATGTTGTTTTTCTCACATAAAACCCTAAAACATCAAAATTTCTAACTTCGTGTGTTTCTGGCCCTATTGCGTAGGTAAGCGACATCAGCCGCAACTAAGACGACAACTTTTCCGAAAATCTACTGCCGAGACAACCAGAACGGGAGGTCATACTTTTCAGCCCCAAAACTATGAACTGGACCTCCAGGTCACACTTTTCAGCCTCTTTTCTGTGACCTGCACTGAAAACAGGTCAGAACCTGCGACCTGCCAATTTTTCAGTGGTTTTTCTGCAATTTTTCTGGGTTTTTCTGAAGCTTCTGTCAGGGTTTTCCAGCCTCTGTCTCAGCCCGTTTTGACCTGTTCCTGATCCGTTTTGCTCATCTAAGTGGGAACCTACCCCCCTAGGGCTTCAGTACCCTCCACTTTTGGTGGAAGAGTTTTAGCTGCTTCAGGTGTCTGTTTTTTCAGAGTTTCAGAATCCCGTTTTCCAGATATGTTACCTCATTTGGATCATGTGTTAATATGGCTCCCTACCTCTCAAATCCTGACGAAGATTTTGATTTCTCTTAGGGCCTCCTCTCCTTTTATTCAGCTTTTGCCTTTGATTTCCTCCTTTCAAATACCTTACCTTTCTGCCTCACGGGTGTGATCGCCTCTTGGACAGAAGCACCACTCTTCATGATTATCTTCTGTCCCTCTTGACCCTAGATCTATTGGCCTCTTTTTAAGCGTGTTTTGACTAGATTTTTGCCCTATTTTAGAGTAGTTTTGAGAGACCCGCCTTTTTGGGTTAGATTGATGCATGGTTAGTTGTTAAATGTTCTGTTATTTCAGCATTATATACTGTTCTCTGCAGATTTCTTTTCAGTTACGCAGCACAATTTTTTCCTGCTCTCAAAATGAAAAGGGTTTAAAAATTAAAATTAACGCACGCCACACACTCACCCTAAGCGAAGAAGAGCCTGGTTTACACCGCCAGGCAAAGAATTTAAAATCGATTGACACTGCACCTATCTGCCCTTGTTTCGACATTGTAATCAGTTGATTCTGCACCTCCTTGCCCTTGCAGTCGTTCTTCTTCCCCTTGTGCCGTGTTTGTGTTGTCATCATTACTTCAGGAACACTTTCCGAGAAGACTTCTGTTGGCCTTCACCCTCGATTTACGTTAGGCGACACACTGTACCTACGCTGCCCCGTCGAGCGATCCTCCTTCGGTCACAGCAAACTCCTCTTACGATTCATTGGGATTCCCTGCTCCTCCTAGTTCTCCCCATTCTCCCCACCATCAACTACCTTCATGTGCCAGTAAATCTGTGTAGGTATCTAATACTAATGCCGACACTATACTATATCAGACATACAGAAGGAACTACAGCCATACCACACCCGTACATACAGGCCTCAGGCCTCCGTTTAATCAGTTGATCTGTTTCTTCACATACAATGTTGGTTGGCTTTCTTCCTGCCAACCAAGCTCCCCTCCGACATCCCTAAGTTCGAAGGCCTTGATGGAGAAGATCCAACCAATCATGTCCGATCTTTCCACATGTGGTGTTCCTCCAATTCCATTACCGATGACACCATCCGTCTTCGATTGTTCCAACGCACGCTTACCGGTGAAGCTTCTAAATGGTATGTTGACCAAGCCACCTCTTCCCATACCACCTTTGCGACCCTTGCCCAAGCCTTTTTATCTTATTTCAAGCTCCCTCTCCGATACGATACTAGCACGGAGCTCTTGACTTCCCTCAAGCAAACCTCTTCGACCCGCCTTTCCGCCCATGTCCAGGAATGGCGATGAAGACGGAGCTTATGTCGAGCCCCCCCCTTCAAAGATCGGGTTTACATGGACTGGTTCCTTCGCACCCTCTTAGCTCCCATTGGCAAAGATGTCGCCTCCCATTTCCCTCAAACCGAAGAAGATTCCCTCCAAATAGCCTTGAAATATGACGTGATCTACGCTCAGTCTGGTTATGTTTATACTGTCCTTCCTGACCTCCCCAGGCCCGGCAGCGCTAACGCCCCAGGGGCAACTCATTCTGACGATGGTATCTTTGGAGCCCTTTCTCATCCATATGCTCAACCTCCTCTGGGCTATGGTCTCCCTCAGGGAGGGGCCAACACCTCTAGCACTTTTCCCCCTCCCGGCAGCATGTATCCAGGATACGGCACGCCTCATCCTTTTTCCCAAACTCCTGCTTACCTCAATGTTGCTGAACCTAACCATTACCTTTATCTGCAGCCTGGTGCGCCAGCTCCCCCAGCATATGCGCTTCCATCTCCCTTTCCTCCTCCAAACCCGCAACAGCATTTACAGCCCCCTCTAGGGCAAGTATTTGCACAACAGGGCGCGACTAATCCCCCTTCTTCTCAAAGATGGTGGAGAGGCAATCCAAACCAATCTACCCCTGGTACCCATGGACCCAATCAAGGTGTTGACCCTAACACTACTAACCAGCAACAGGGCACTCAGCCCAAGCCGGACAGACCGCTTTGCACCAATAAGCCTTGTTCGTGTTGCGGTGTTTACGGTCATTACACCCACGATTGTCCCCTCTTACCACAGATGTGGCAGATGTGGGAGTCTCAAGCCACATTGCGAGGACAACATGCCTCCCCTCATGCCCCCCCTAATGTGGCCACTACTCAACCAGCTATCTTTACTGATCCTTTCCCTCAGCAAGGATTCGTGGGTACCCAACCACCTGACGGACAGGTCGCCACTCCACCTTCCCTTTCTGGTTCCTCCGATTACCAGATCCTTATGATGCACTCTGATCCTTCCCCAATTGTCGACCTTCACCTTCAAACTCGGTCTCACCAGTACCCCAAGCCTCCCACTCAGTCTGCCCCCGAGTCCCCTTCTTCCGGTTCTACAGAGCCTCTTTCGACACCCAATGGTCCCTTACATATCCCTCAACCCAAAGTTGAGGTCCATCCCAAGATTCCTAAAGGACCGTTACGTCGAAATGCTACTTTTGGTCGAGCTTCTCGTATAGCATAGTAGATGATTTAGCGCAATCTCCGGCTGCCATTTCCACACTGGAACTCCTCCAGTCATGCCCTTCCCAAAAGAAGGCTCTGCTATCTGCCGTGGGCACTGTAGATCCTGCTGATGACCAAATGATTGTTTTCGACGCCCATCAATCAGAACATCCTCTTCTTCCTGCTTCTGTTGCCTTCCAAATCCCAGTCAAAATCTGGAATGCCAACGTTTCTCGGTGTATAATTGATGAGGGGGAAACCACCTGTGTGATGTCCGCTTCAGTTTGGAAGAAACTTGGATCCCCTGAGTTGGCCCCCTCCACGATCACCCTTCGAGCATGGGATGACCACGCCTCCCAGCCCATTGGCCTATTTCATAATTGTCCTATCACCCTTGCCGGTAAGACTGTTTGTGTTGACGTCGAAGTCATCGACGCCCTGCTAGACTACAACATTCTATTGGGGCGAAGCTACACCTATGCTATGTCTGCTGTCCCATCCGCGGTTTTCCGCAAGATGTCTTTCCCTCATAATGTAAAGATAGTCACCATTGACCAGTTGACATATCATGAGCCAAAATCTCAGACCTCACCTGAGACAACTATCTCTTCTGTAGCCAATAAGCAAACCGTCGATTCCTTGACCAGTGTCTCCCCCGAAATCTACAAAGATTCCTCCCTGCTTGGAACTTTTCCTGGTCTCCCCCCTCCTCCTATCACTGATACCATCTTATCGAATGTTTGCATGATGCAATCGTCTCAAGCTACCCTTAAGCAGCCTGCTTCAGCTAGTCAGCAACCTCAACCTCGCCCTCCGCAACCCGCCCCTAGCCATTCATCTCAGCCAGCCGGACCCCCTCCTTCTGGCCCTTCTCCTACAGCTGGTATCCCTGAACCCCTTTATCCTCCTGGCTCAGTTCCCCCAGGCCTTAACCATCTCGGAGTCGTCCCTCCTGGTCATTACCCTGCTGGTCAGATACCTTTTCTGGCTCCCCCTCCCGGAGTCTATTCTGTCCCCGTCATGGCCACCCTCTCCCTCCCTAACCTGACCTTGGGCATACCCGTCTGGTACCTCGACCCTCCGGCCGCTACCCCTCTTGGTCATCCCAAACCCTACATGGCTTTGACCCCCGTTCAACCTGTCCCCCTTGCTTCCTCCGTTACCACCAGGCCCCTAGCACCTCCTTAGGACCCTCCTCCTGTCGTGACGGCTCCCGGGAAGAAAGGTAAAACTTGCAAGGGGGCACCCAAAGACAAGACCACCCCGACTGACCCGGCCCCTCCCCCACCTGCAAAGCCCTGCGCCTTGTGTGATGTCGTCGGTCATGCCACTCATGCTTGTCCTGAATTGCCCCGCATTCAACTCATGGTTAAAGTCGCGTTCCCCGAGTCTACGGTCACTAAAGCCTCCATTCCTTCTTCGTCCGCAACCAAGAACCCCAAGACTCTCCGCACCAACAAACCCTATGCGTTGTGCGGTGTCCATGGCCATTACTCCCACCATTGCCCTCACCTAACGCATTACCATGCCTCTTTAGAGGTAGTACGAGAGTATGAGGTTGAACAAAATCAATCCGCCTCTCCCATCCTCGCGTAGTATGCTTCGGGCCAACCTGAGGATCCCCCCGCTCCCATCAACATCTCCCCCCCTAATGTTCAGATGACGGAGTCTACTACGACCATTCTTTACCTATCCTCCTCTGTGCGACCCTTGGAGCCCAGTCCCCCTGCATCCTCCTCTGTTGTTTCGCCTGACCCCCTCTCTTCTACCCATACATGAGATCACTCCACCTGTATCTTTATTGACCTCCGCAGCCCGAGTCCTCGCCACACTTCCGATAGCCCTCATATACCGCCCTCTAGTTTGTATATGAGTCATAGTCATCCTGCTCCTTGCACTCCCTCCTGTAGTTGCCGCTCGATGTCTTCTGTCCACTCACGTTGCCATCATTATATCTCCTCCCCCCATTTGTTGTCTTATGACACCATTCTGCAGGACCTCCCGTCCCCACCCTTTATCGATTACGCCAATGGTGCAAGTCGTTACTCCTGGAATCTAGCCTCGACAGGTTGGGCCATTTTCACCCCCTTGCATGCCCTTTTCCTCTCTAACGGGGTCTGCATTGGTACTGCCACCAACAATCAGGCTGAATATGATGCAGTGCATGGTCTCTTAGCCGATGCCCTCTTTCATCACATCCTCCATCTGCATGTTCGTTTGGATTCCCTACTTCTTGTCATGCAACTAAATGGTGTTTATCGTGTGCATAACCCTGTGCTGTTTAGATGATATTTACGAGTGAAACTCTTGATACGTGAATTCGAAACCATAACTTTCAATCATGTACCTCGAGAACAAAATCATTATGTAGATAGTATTGCAAACCATGTTCTAGATTAGCATTTATCACACACATTTCATACAAGACAATAACATTCATAATCATTAAAAATGATGCATATCCATAATATGTGTTGCAAAACATGTGTTTAGAGTCCATCTACTCGGATACATATGACATGCTCATAGCATGTTACAAAAAACTCAAAACTGGGGGCACCACTTGCCCCTACATACACACTAGGGGGCACCACATGCCCCACAACTACTCACTATCTGGTGGATCCTGAGCCAATGGCTCTGCCCTTGCAGCCCGTAGATCATGTATGCCTTGACCGGCCATCGCCATGCGCCGCATGACACCTCGCCATTCCGAGGGAAGACCAATGCATGCCTCCACGAACTGGTCGTCTAAGTCTTGCCACCCGCACTCTGAAACTCCGGTCAGGAACGTCTCGCATCTACGACGGATGTCCTCCAGAAGGGCGGCTGCATCCTCATTGCGCGCTGCTCTCGACCTTGCAGCTCCAGAGACTGTCGGGTGCCCCATATATCCAGCCAGTTTTACCAGAGCTATATCTGCATACCAAAGGTACATGAATCAGTACCATATCTACTATTCAATAAATTCAACATGCCCATACAAGAATAGTTACTTATCACTTACCATCGGGCCCCCATACTCGACCAGGCGGAAGTTGTAGGTCTGGATCCCCACAATAACTCATCCCACTATAGGGATAGTCGTCTATGTATAACAACATCTGATCCCAATGGGCAAAGAACTCAGGTCGAAACACTTGCCCGACTGCCCCTCCTCCTCCTCTACATAGTAACCGCCCCCATCAGCGCATCCTGGGCTCTCTCGGGCCCCCATCTGGGAGCTGTATACGAGGCCGCAAGGTAGGAATCTTCTCAAAGAAGAAGGCACACAATAAAGTCCCATACGAGCAATCGTGGTTCACCTGCCACTTGCAGAGCGACAACTATCGTTTTAGCGACACAAGCATCATTTGGGCCCACCCATAGTAGGTCCCACTCAACACACTCTCCACAATCATCATCTGCCCCCAGTGATGTGATGGAGCGCCTGGTTGCCCAGGATACGCAGCACCGCTGTGACCACTGCACGGGTCTCTAGTCTCTCTAGATCCCCGATCGGTATCCGAGTCCCCTTGACTTGGAGACCTGGTCGACAATGTCACTCCACAAACTCCATGATATGCCGCCCCCACGGTAATACTGGCTGCGTGTTTCCCATCATCCCAAGTGGCGAGAGACCTGTCAGGAAATACACATCCTGGACTGTCAGTTCGATCCTGTGCCCCTACACTACAAAGACCTCATGCTCTGGATCCCAATAACTGATAATCCGGGCCAACAAGAGCTCTCCAGCTCTCATCAAAGGGTTCTCCAAAAACTTTAGAACCCCAAACATAGCCAACACACGATGGACACCCTGATCTGCCTGGATCTCCGCCCGTAATGTACCCAGGTCTCTCTCTCTCTAGTTAACCCGTATATCTACCATATCTGCACAAAAACATCATATTTTTCAGCATACAGATTAGGAATACCATAACCAAACACAAAAACCCAACTCTTAGCCATAAAACAGCACTAAAACCCCATCATCTCCCAGGTCGCAGTTTTCTACCCATTTCTGGAATAGATCGCACTTTTTGCCCTGAAACCTGCTTCCCAGGGCGCACTTTTTGGCCCAAAAAGTGCGACCCAGCCGTAGAGATGAAGGAGGGTCTGTTACTGAGATTTTGGGCCCTAAACTGAACTTTCAATCCAGCAAAATGAAAGAGTAAGGTTAGGCCTCTTACCTGCAACTGACGGATCTCGATTCCAACGGTCGGTTTGTCCGCTACACTCGCTGCAAGATTTAGGGCCTTCTCTCCTCTCTACATTCACCACAGCAACACTAGAAAATGAGTGAATTTGGAGGGAAAACTGCCTTATTAAAAGAGCACCCTTGTTTCTTCTTTCGCCTGCTGCGACCAGACCGTAGCCCCGTTTGACAAACCGTCTGCACCATTGGAAAGCTCTCACCGAGCCCTGAAATGGGTATATGTTAGTTTTTGGTGGTTTGATACTTCACCAGGACACATTTTGTCCAAGAAGGGTCACTTCACCTCTCCTTAAAATCACATTTCTTCACTTACGACACTTGTACTTGGGGCACCATTTTGCCTCCTTACTTGTCTTTGTTCATGTCGATTTGCGTCATGAGTTACCATCTTGTACTCATGTTTTCATGGTCCCCCATTGGGCCTTTCCTGTGTGGCAACACCATCGAGTTGCCCTCGTTTAGAGCATCCAAGTTAAGTCATCATTGCATTCATGGAGTCTATCCTGAGTCCCTTGATACCCCGCTATAGCCCTCCATCCTTCATTGCTTGGTCTCTCTATTGTGTCGCAAATTATGACCTTTAGTCCCACTGTCCCCTATCCCTTATGATATTGCGTCAGTTTCTGCCATGTCATTCATGCCCTTTATGCTCTAGCAAGGGAAGTCGTCCATTCGCTACCCAGTCCCTTCCATTTCACCATCATCATTATTGTCAGTCTGTCCGTCGCTCTACTATTTTCTTTTGTGCTTTAGTTGAGGATCTCTCATTGCCTCACCTATGGAAGACCTCCTTCTGTCGACATCAGCTCATTCATTCCAGAAGCCAGGTCTAGAGGGCGGTGTACCTTGGTTCCATCTTCCACTCTTGTTCGGCGCCTCAGATCAGGCAAAGGGATCTCTCATTACCCTTTGACTTGATTGTTTCTCCACTCCATCTCCTTTCAGCATGATCGAGATCCGTATGCTTGATGGTCCAGTGATGCAACAACAGCTCTTGATGATTCCCGGGTGTGTGTGAGATGTCTCAGCCCTCATGAGGGGGTGGCCCTGCTGGTAGCCCCCCACATGCCCGGATGACCTCTTCATTGCAGCCTTCGATGCAGCTCCATATATTTGATGATGTCGGCCTTAGCCGCTTGCAACGCCTCTTTGATTTGCATGTATCAGTCAGATCTTGTGAGCCCTTCCCCGTGTATAGGGGGCATTTGGGTTGTATTTGTATCTCATGTACTCAGATATTATTGTATAAGTCCTGGCTGTTATCCTAGGCACAACATGTATGTGGGATTCCTCATTGTATTATTATCTGGCTCATGTTTATGCCGGTTGTACTTTATGGTTCGGTCCCTTGTTTACTGGACACACTATTCTTTTGTACTTTGTCTCGGCAGGCATAGGTATGCCTCCCCCGCCGCCTTTAGCACAGGTACCCTCTCATAAAAAGAGACTTGCTGCACCTGTAAGTCTCGTCTCCTCAGGGTCTAGTTCTTCAGCACATTAGTCTACCTCACATTTCTCTCTCTGACTTCCCTTTTGATGTCTGGTGATTGAGTTCTTACAACGTACTTCGGTCATATGATTTGCTCCTAACACTCACACGCTGGGGGGAAATCTGTTACACCATTTTTTGGTCATCTAACCTACTATCATTAGATGGACCCAAGTACACCATGTAAGACCAATTTTACCCTAAGTAAAATTGCTTTCACTATGTAAAATAACTTAATAAACCACATTTATTAGGTTGTTTGTGGTCTAAACAGGAAACCCCAAAAGGAAATATTAAACAAACCTATTTTGTTTAATTTTCCTTATGGAATAATTAATTAAACCATAATTTAATTATTATTCCTAGTCATGTTTAACCCAAAAACAAAGAAATTAATTAGATAAACCTTTATTTATCTTATTATTTTCTAGGAATAATTATTTAAATCTTATTTAGATAATATTCCTTGTTAAATATAACCAAATCACCCACAAATAATTAAATAAATCATTATTTATTTAATTATCCTTCAACCACTTCCTTAAAAAGTTAAATAAATCATTTATTTATTTATTATTAACAAATAAAGGGATTTGACCCAAGTCAAATACTTTTTCCCTCCAACAAATATAATAAAATATTCCATAAAAGGTGGATCTAGATTTGGTTAACATTATTTTAATCATGCACCAAGATCTAGAATGACCCAATATTTTGTTATAAATAGGAGGGATTTTCCTACCATTCTTCACCTTTTGTTGCCTATTAGATCACTCTGGATCTATACACTTGGTCACATTTTTCCACTATTTGCTGTGTGAGCTCCCTTTGAGTTCCATTATTTGTGTGGGTTTTCTACACCAACAAGAGAGAGAGATTTTAGATCTGAAGTGCTGAGGACTTCCAAGAACCCATCCCATTGAGGAGAATTGGATACACCTTCTTGTTTCCCTCCCAGGTACCCTTAATACAAAAATTGTTTCAAAAATTGTTCTTGTCTTGTCTATTGGTATATGGAGCAAACCCTTATTTTTACTGCTTAATGTCTTTCTATGCATAGATCTGGTTTTTTGCAGCTCTTTTCTTGAACAACTAACTGTAGATCTGAAGATATTGGCAGCCACTTTTGTTGTTAGGGCTATTAGTTATGCGTAGCTAAAGTGGTCCTTTTTCGTACACGTCGACAAAGGATTCATACTAAAAATAACCCCTTTGTCACAGTAGTGATGGTTCTTTTAAGCCTTCATTCCTTTAGCCTCTTTCCATAACGACATCCTATTATTATGGGATGTTGTTTCCCATAGCCTAGGATTTTCTTTTGTTTTTTCCACAAAACCTTTCTTTAAAACTTGATTTTCCTTAGCAAGGTTTTCTTACCTCTCCTCACTAACTTTCTGCTTTAATGAGGATTTTATTTCTCCCATATAATTTAATTATTTATTTAATTCTCTCCAAGAATTTTCTTGAGAGTTTTGGGATGTTTGGAATTCTATTCCATCCTCATGGATAAGAATTTACTGGTCTCCATTACACTCTCTTTACCACATTACGTTTATTTCATAATTAGTTATTAATTTAAAAATTATTATGCTAATACATAATTGTTCCATAGGTCCACGTGGACCTTGGTTTTATTTACAAAACATAATCGTTATAAATAAGGGGCATTGCAACAACATTGTTTTGAAGAAGAGGGGCATATTAGGTCCCTATATTACTAGTGTATTCCCTTATTTTTGTTAGTGTAGCATCCTTATTGTTATTTTTTTACCCTTGTAGTCCCCATATTGTTATTATTATGCACCATAAAAGCCTACTATTGTTATTTTTGTGCCCTTACTTTATTATTGTTAGGTCGACAAGGATTGTATTGTGACACCGTGGACTCTTACATATAGAAATGGGTTTTGTCATTTGTATCATTCAAAAATTGTTCATTTATGTAATGTAAAGGAGGATTCCCCCTTGGAGTGGTTGATTTGTAAGTTGTTGATCTCTCTTTTCTTCTATTTTTTTATTTGGTTTCAGAACATAAACGTAGGTTAACAATATTAACCTATGAATGTTGCATGTAAATAATTAAAGAGTTAGGAATCCTTCAACATAGTAAGGATCCAAATTCCTAAAAAATTATACATAAGAGTCTTAGTTAATGAGTAACGGTAAGATAAAAATCATAGCCTTAGCATACATCAAGTTTATTAAAAATTTTAAGATTGTAAAGGAGGGAAGAAAATCATTAAACCAGAAAATTTACATGGGAAAAAGAAATTGGAGACATGACAAGTGGTATATGAGCCCAAGTTAAAACACTGGGCTTATGAACCCCAACACTAAAGATCCAGTTGTCTGGGAATTTTAATTGTATGGTTAAAATTTATTTTACAAAAATGATCTGTTTCATATTATGGTTTATTAATTCTACTGGTTTATGCATTAGATATAAGGTGCAGACATAATTACAACTATTGTCATGCTAGACAAAGAAGAGTTGTACATGGAATTGGGGGAGTAGGATATCCTTCCATATTCCAACACCCAGATGCTGGAGATTATAAAAAAATTGCAGGCTTAGCTAAGGACTGGAAAGGAATGTTTACTGCAAGCTAGCAATGAACAAGAGAGGTTGATAAGAGAATTAACATCCACATCAAACCATCAAGAGGGAGAACAAGAAAAGCTAAAAAGAAAAATAAATAGAAGCCAACTCAGAGAGGTATGAGAGTGGGGAGGAATTTAGTAAAGTAGACTCTAAGTCTGAGAAGATGAAGGAATTTCTTGTGTAACCAGCTCCAAAAATAGAAGAAAAGAGATATCAATGCCTTAGAAATAAGCCACTTTGAGGGGGCAACCTCCAATACATTACATAAATGAACAATTCTTGGATGACACAATTTACAAAACCTCCTTTCTATATATAGGAGTCCATGGGGCCATAATGTAATCCTAGTGGGGCCACAATGTAATTGTAGCTGACCTAACAATAATAATTTAAGGGCACAATAATAACAATATGGGGTTTATAAGGCTACAATAAGGGACTATACTAGTAATATAGGGACCTAACATGCCCCTCTCCTTCAAAAAAGTGTTGTCCTCAATGCTTGAGTAGCTCTGGGTGCTTCTGTATAAAATTCTCATCCTCACATGTAGAATCTTCAGTGGGTAAGTTCTTCCACTTGATGAGATACTCTGATATTGATCGATTCCGTAGTTGTCGAGTTCTTGTTTCCGTGATTGCTTCCGGCTCCAATATGATTTTTCCTTCCTCATCAAGTTATGGAAATATTGTTTGAACAATAATATTTTCACCTATAACCTCCTTTAAGCATGAAACATGGAAAACTGGATGCACTCGTGAAGAAGCAGGAAGCTCCAATGTGTATGCCATAGTACCAATCTTTTGCAACACCTTGTAAGGACCATAGTACTTTGGCGATAATTTATTATCCTTCTTAGCTTGCTTGACGGACATTTGTTTGTATGGTTGTAGTCATAAAAATACCCAATATCCTACATCAAAACTTCTCTCGCTATGATGTTGATCTGCTTGTTGTTTCATTCGATTTTGTGCCAAATTTAGGTTATCCTTTAAGGGTTGGAGAACTTCTTGTTGATGCTTGATGTGAACTTCCACTGCTTGAACCTTCGAATTTTCCCTTAAATATGATATGATGGATGGTGGATGATATCCATAAAGTGCCATCAATGGGGTCATTTTTGCTGCAGTATGGAAGAAAGTGTTATACCACCATTCAACGAGAGGTAACCACTTGAGCCATTGTGTTTTTTTATCAGATACAAAACAACGAAGATATCCTTCCAAAATTTTATTTACTATCTCAGTTTGACCATCAAATTGAGGATGATAAGATGAGCTATGAGCTAATTGAGTACCCAAACAATAAAATAACTCCGTCGAAAAATTTCTAGTAAAAATGGGATCTCTGTCACTCAAAATAACCCTTGGTCTTCCATGAAGCTTTTGAATTGTGTCCATAAATGTAGTAGCAACTATCATTGCTTTAAATGGATGAGATAATGCATAAAAGTGTGCATAATTGGTAAGTCTATCAACTACCACCATGATGACACTCGTTCCTTCGGACTTAGTTAAACTTGTGATAAAATCCATTGAAATCTCCTCCCAACGTTGACTTGGAATGGATAAATGTTGTAGAAGTCCATGGGTCTTAATTGTCTCAATTTTATTCTATTGGCAAACCAAACATTCCACCACAAACTTTTGAATATCAGATTTAAGGCCATCCCAACTAAATTCTTTCTTCACCTTGTTGTAAGTTTTTAAAAATCCTAAGTGTCCTCCTAAAGGAGAAGTGTGCAATTCCAAAAGAATATTTTGTTTTAATTGGGAATTCTTACAAAGATATAAGCGATCTTTGTACCATAAGGAATCATTTTTCCAACTAAATTTATCATATGTACTAGGATCTTGCTAAAAATTTTGAATGAGTGTCCATACATCTTTGTCCTTCTTCCATTCATCTCTTGCTTCAGTTATCCAATCTGGTTGGATAATAGAGATGGCACACAGCAATTCTTCCACCTCTTCATTCTTTCTTGAGAGTACATCTACAAAAAAATTAAGCTTTCCTTTTTTGTAGATTATTTAAAAGTCATAACCCAACATATTTGTGACCCATTTTTGCTGCTCTTTTGAATATAGTATTTGCTCCAAAAAGTGTTTAAGAATATCATGATCAGTTTTTACCTTTAAGTGTCTTCCCATTAGGTAAGTTCACCATGTCTTTAGTGCATGCAGTATTGCTAACATTTCCTTCTCATAAATAGGTTTCTGTAAATACTTTCCTTTGATTGGACGACTTTCAAAAGCAATGGGTCTTCCTTCCTGCATTAAAACCGCACCAATTCCATTTCCTGAGGCATCACATTCCACAATAAAGGTTTTTGTGAAGTCTGGCATAGCTAAGACCGGTGCTAGGTACATTGCCTCTTTAAGACGTTCAAAGGCCTTAGTTGCTTCAGGAGTCCATGAAAATGCATCTTTCTTCAATAATGTTGTTAGAGGTGCTGCTACTCTCCCATAATTCTTAACAAACTTGCGATAATACCCTGTTAACCCGAGAAATCCTCGCAACTGCTTTATGGTTGTGGGAACTTTCCATTCCTTAATGGCTTTAATTTTGTTAGGGTCTACTTTAACACCCTCGTGAGATACAATATGACCAAGATATTCCACCTCTTGTACTCCAAAGAAACATTTGGATGTTTTTTCATATAATTGTTTCTCCTGCAATAGTTTGAGCACCCTATCAACATGTTCAACGTGATCCTTCCAAGACCTATTGTAGATTAGTATATCATCAAAAAATACTAGTACAAATTTTCTAAGGGTTTGAAAATGGAATTCATCAACCCTTGAAATGTAGAAGGTGCATTGGTAAGGCCAAAAGGCGTGACCAAAAATTCATAATGACCCTCATGAGTTCGAAATTCTGTTTTTGGAATAACTTCAGTCTTAATTCTAATTTGATGATATCCTGAATGAAGATCCAACTTGGTAAAATAAATTGCTCCATGTAATTCATCCAATAATTCATCAATCACAGGAATGGGAAATTTATCTTTAATGGTGGGCTTATTAAGCTCCCTATAATCTGGACACATGTGCCATGATCCATCCTTCTTGTGTACCAATACTACAGGAGCAAAGAAATAACTTTGACTAGGTTGAATTATACCCGCCTCTAACATTTATGTAATCATACATTCAATTTCGCTCTTTTGGACATAAGGATATCTATAAGGCCTGATGTTTGGAGGAACACTTCCTGGAATCAAATGAATAGCATGATCATGAAGAAAAATATGTGGGAGACCTTTGGGAGTTTCAAACACCTTAGAATGATTGTCCAAGACTTGTTGGAGATCTGCAGAAATAGATGATTTTGATGTTGGAACTTCTAGTGAGCATAATTGTGAAATTATGCCTCGTTGTTATTTCTTTAGAAGCTTTGTCATGAAATTAGAGCTTATTATATTTCCTAGCTTCCCCATAATACCCCATAATTCGACTTCCTTTCCTTCTGAAGAAAATTTCAAGAAAAGTTCTTGAAAATTAAAATCTACCGTCCCCAAAGATTGTAACCATTATACTCCTACTACAACATCAGCACCTCCCATAGGAACAGAAAGCATTGGACTATTCAATACATATTTCCCCATGGTTAGCTTGATATTATGGAATTTTCCAGAGAAATTTATAGTTCCTCCATTTGTAACCATCACTTGACATTCTGGTGCTGGGTATAGGAAACAATTTAATTCCCTCGCTACCTTGCAATGAATAAAATTATGGGTGCTACCTGAATCAATCAACACTATTACCTTTTTCTTCTTGATATGTCCTTCTATCTTGAGAGTTTGAGGAGTGGTAATTTTTTCCAGCGCATTACACGATATGGTCATATTCATTTCTTCCTCTTCTAGGGACGGTTTCTGGTTTATATCCTCTTCTTGTTCATTTTCTTCCTCCTCTTCACAATCTATGTAAAATAATTTCTCCTCAACACACTTATGACCTTTAGTGTATTTGCTATCACAACTGTAGCAAAGCCCTTTTGCTCTTTTTTCTTCCAATTTTTGTGGTGTCAACATTGTAGATTGTGGAAATCTAGGCGTAGCAACACTTCCTTCTTTATGGAAGTGAGTGGTAGGCTTCCTTGTCGCCATAATTTTACATTCAATTTTTCTTGCCAACCTGAATGCCTTTTCCAATGAATCAGGTTTCAAAACGTGAAATTCATGTTGGATGTTATCCTTTAAAGTGCCTATGAAGAGATCAATCTTGCGTTCCTCTGGAATATCAGTTACCCTTATATTCAATTTTTGGAAGTCCTCAATGTGCTGCCCCACTAAACCCTTTTCTTTGAGATTTATCAATTGGCTAAAGAAGGTGTTTCTCTTTGTATCCTCATAATGTGCTATCATTTCCTCCATAAAAATTGACCAAGTGACAATTTTTTTATGAGAACAAAGCCATCGATACCATAAAAATGTATTTTGTTCTAAATGTAAAGTTGCAATGCGTACTTTGTGTGTTTTTTGCATGTTATGGACATCAAAATATTGCTCCATTTGTAGTATCCATGTTACAAGATCCTTTCCATAAAACTTCCTCATATCCATTTTTTGAATATGGTGGTTCTTCCCACCAACATTAGATTTTATGAAATCACGATTCACATTTAATTTTTTCTCATCATGAGTTTCTTATACTATCTTTTCACCATTAGGAAACATTTCTTGTATCAACTTTGTCAAACCTTCCATGTCTACTTTTAGATCATTCTTCATGTTTTCCATGTTGTTTTTCATGTCATCCATCTTAGCTTCCATGCCAGATTCCATTCCATCCATATTATCTTCCACGCCTTTCTTCCATTTTTTGTTTCTCTTTGCGAGAGAAAAAATTGGTGCACTTGATCTTGTAATTTTGATAGATCATGTTGTAATTCTTCATCTTCATGAGTCACAATAGAGCCTTCTGAAAGCTTAATGGGTGTTGAATTATTTTTACGAGGCATATTTTAGAACCCAATACTAATATCTATTCTACAATATGCCCTTGGAATCAATTCAAATTGATTCTTCAAACAAGACTTATGCAATTTAGAAAAAAAAAATAACACACCTTTTTCTTGCTTTTGAGGAGCTTGATATTGAAATTGGATTATCTCTGTGATTGTAACTCCTCAATATTTGAAATTCGGCATCAACGTAGCCCTATGAATTCTCTTTCTAATGCCACAGTTTTGACCTGATTTGGACTCTTCAAGACAAATTTGTTTCCAATCTCCCACAATGACCTAATTATGGACTAGTTTAGTAAAGTGAAATTGTACGACTTGCCACGTGTCACTGTTTCATACTTCGGATCTGAAATTGATAGCCAAGAAACTGCAGTCCATGTAATTGCGAAAACGTTTTATGTAACTCTAATTCGATGCTCAGGGAGAGATTTATGAATCTTTTCCCACGATCACCACTTTGAGATGAAATTAGGGAGCCTGAAAAATCACTACCTTCCATAGATCATATCTCTGAAAATATGTGAACCAATCTCTGAAATTTTTTTACGAGTTTCCTTAGGATTTCTGCCTCGCACCCTAAAAATTTCAGATTCAAAACCTTTGTAGAAAAAAAGTTATAGCGAAAATTCCATGATTACCTGTTTAGAGCAGAGAAACCCTAGAATCCAAAGCTCTAATACCAAATGTTGTGTAACGAGCTCCAAAAATATAAGAAAAGAGATATCAACGCCTTAGAAATAAGCCACTTCGAGGTGGAAACCTCCAATACATTACATAAATGAACAATTCTTAGATGATACAATTTACAAAACCTCCTTTCTATATATAGGAGTCCATGGGGCCATAATGCAATCCTAGTGGGGCCACTATGTAATCCTAGCTGACCTAACAATAATAATTTAAGGGCACAATAATAACAATATGGGGGTTACAAGGGTACAATAAGGGACTATACTAGTAATATAGCGACCTAACAGAACTGTAGGGATAATTTCGCAACATAAAGCCTCCAACCTTTGACGGAGAGAAGGAACAGGATGTTGCAGCCTCATTCCTAAATATGGTAAAATAATTTCAAGTATATGAGTATGGAAGAAATTTGAAGGCAAGGCTCGAAGTTTACCAATTGAAAGTTAAATCCACGCTCAAGTGGGAGGAGACCAAAATTATACACTTGATAGATGAAAAGACAGTCTTTTGGGAAGAATTTCAACAAATGTTTAAATCGTGATACCTTAGTGAAAGGTATTATGATGACAAAGCTAAGTAAACTAATGAGCTAAGGCTTGGGTAATTCACCATTAATGAATTTGGGATGAATTTCACAATTTAATTTGGTATGTAATGTATATAAGAGAAGAAAAAGTGAAAGTAAACATATTTTTAAAATTTTGACCCACAATATATGAAGTGAGAATTGAGTTTGATAACTCGAAGAATATGGAAAAAGTTGCTATAAAAGCCTAACTGTACTATCAGAAATTTAAGGGCCTCAATGACCACTTGAAAATTTTATAGAACGAGGCGAAAGGGAAGGCTGAAACAAGCTCAAAAGGAACCAAATGAGCCTATCGGAAAAGATTCATTAAAGGAGGAGAAAATCAGCCAACGCATTCTCACACATGATCCAAGCCCATGGAAGGTAACAAAAAAAGAGATGGAGTGATAAAACCCAAGGAATCATTGAAGTTTTGGGGGTGAGGAGAACCTTACATGTTGTGGGTCTGCCCACAAAACCCTTCTACTATTGAAAACATTTAAGCAGTGCACGAGGCAACCATAGTGAATGATATTTCCAAAAGTGTTCCCCGAATAAGAACCGCATTAGAATATCGAGAGTTTGAACATTAGTCAACCATGATTGAAATTGAAGATGTCATTTCCAATGAACCTGTATCTATTTTAATTGATCGTGGAGCTATTTTAAGCTATATTAGTCCATATGTAGTGGAAAATTCTAAATTGCAGGCAGAAAAATTTCAGCACTCTTGGCTGGTGTAGTTGTCTACTGAAACCAAATGGAAGGTAAGCCATAAATTTGATAAGTATCCTATAAATATGAAGGGGTATATTACAGATCTAAATATGAATATCCACCTCTTAGGTCTTATGACTTACTGGTTGGTATGTATTGGCTGGAACAACAGAAACCTGTAGTGAAATACTTAGAAAAAACAATAAATTGCACAAATGCACTAGGACAGTTAATTATAGTAAGAGGGAAACAAAAACCTGTGTCCTTTAGAAAAATTTCTGCATTACAAATGAAGCAAACTGTGAGAAAGGGTTTTCAAGTGTATGTTGTAAAAAATAAATATTTGGGACAACAAGGAGAAAATGAACTTATAGAAAACTTATTATTGATTAGGGACGTTAAGGATGCATTTCCTGAAGAAATCCCTCAGCTTCCCCCTCAGAGAGAGATGATTTCTCTATTGAGATGTTCCCGGAAGCCACCCCAGGTTCCTAAGCCCCATATAGAATGATTACATGTGAACTGCTAGAATTAAAACATCAGTTACAATAACTGTTGAATAAAGGATATAATAGACCAAGTGTTTTGGCATTGGGAGCGTTGGTTTTATTCGTCAAGAAAAATTATGGTACCCTTAAGATGTGTATATAATACAAAAAATTAAATAACTTAACCATCAAAATTCGATACCCCCTACCACAAATAGAGGACTTTTTTCATCAAGTAAGGGGAGCAACCAAATTTTCAAAAATTGATTTGAGAACTCATTATAACTAGTTTCGTATAATAGATGAATACATCCAAAAAATAGCTTTTAGAACTCGATATGAACATTAATTGTTTGCATTCCTACCATTTGGACTCACAAATGCCCATGCTACCTTCATGTCTCTCATGAACAGTGTTCTACAGAGACATATGTATAAATTTGTATTATTTTTCATAGATGATATTATCGTGTACTCTAAGAATATAGAGGAACACCAAGAACACCTTACAATAGTGTTGCAAACACTAAGAGAACATAAAATGTATGAAAAACGCATCAAGTGTGAGTTTTACAAACTGAATATTGAGTATATGGGACATGCTATCTCCAAATAGAGGTTGGCGGTAGATCTGGAAAAAGTACAATAAATTTTAAATTGGCCCGTACCCATAGATGTACGAACAATCTGTTCATTCATGAGTATTGTCAGATATTATCACAAATTTGTGGAGGGATTTTCTGCATTAGCTTATCCTATTACCTATTTGTAGAAAAGGGGCGTGAATTTTGAGTGGACAACCATCTGTCATGAAATTTTTCAGAAGCTAAAAAAAAAAAACTAACTACTAATCCCATCCGAAAAAAGGTTGATCGAGAAAAGGATTGTGTTGTGTGCATTTTTTCTTTCATAGAATAACTTGAAAGAGTATTACTACAAGACAATGTGGTGATAGCCTATGAGTATAGAAAACTAGAAAAACATGAGAAAAACTATGTAGTTTATGACTTAGAATTAGTTGTTGTCATACATGCATTAAAAATTTGGTAGCATTATCTATTGGGTAAGAATTTTGTGTTGATGATGTTAGGTAAACATGACTCGGGGTAGAGTCAATTTTGACTAGGGTATATAGTAGTGGTTTTGGGGCACATGGTTTTGTGCACCCATGGTTTTGGCCAATAGTATTGCATGTAATGGAGCCTATAAGAAGCTGGGAATACTTCAATGTAATGTAGGCCTGGAGGTGAGTGGTGAAGGCTCACTTGGCCAGATTGGTCAGGGTTTTGGCCAATGGTTAATGAAATTTCATTAGGATGGGTTTTTCCCTGGATTTGGGGTTTTCCCCGTTAAATATTTATGTTAATGTTTATGTGATTTTTTGTTGGGTTTTGTATGTGTATTATTTCTCTCAATAAAATATTTTATTTCTGCAGTAAATTTCCTAACAGATGACTCACCATATCAGTGTGAAATATTTCTTTAGTCAATGATATTTGAATGCAAGGCAAGAAAGATGGTTCGCTTTCCTTAGCGAATTTCATATTGAGATCAAACACATTAAAGGAAAGGAAAACCAAAATTTTTATGCCTTAAGTAAACACTCTCATCAATTTTTTTCTTACACAAGTACCAATTTCGAAATCAATATTGAAGAGCAGATTCAAGAATTTCTGTCAAAGGACCCCCGGAATTCGGAATTGCAGAAAAAATACATCAATCTGAAACCCCGGGATATACCATGAATCTGAAAGGATTAATCATTTATAAATAGACGTTGTATATTCCTAACATTCGTACTTTGAAGTAGATGATTATGGATGAATACCATAAGATACCATATTCAGGTTATCCGGGTTACCAAAATATGGTGATAGCATTGTGGAAACTTTTATTTTGGCCTTGAGTGAAGAAAGAAATATTTGATTACTGGGCAAGATGTTAGGAGTCCCAACAGGTCAAAGTAGAGCATCAAAATTCTGCAGGGTTGCTAAACCTCCTTCATATTCGAGAATGGAAGTGGGAAGAGATGTCCATGGATGTCATCACAGGACTACCCCAGACAAAGTATCACAATGACTCCATTATGGTAGTGGTAGACATGCTAACAAAGGTTGCACACTTTATTGCAGTGCAACCTATCTTTGGGGCAACACACGTGGCCAATCTGGTTATGAAGGAAATTTTTAAAACTTCATGGGATACGAAATATGATCATCTCTCTTAGGGTTGAAAAGTTGACATCCACCTTCTGGAAGGCATTGTTTAGGGGGATGGGAACAAAATTGAATTTCAACATAACATATCATCCCCAAACTGATGGGCACACTGAAAAGGAAAATCAAATACTAGAGGACATGCTTCACATGTATGTGATGGACAGACCCACTAGGTGGGAGGATTTTCTGCATTTAGTAGATTTTTCATACAAAAAAAACTACCAAACATCTATTTAGATGAGCTCATTCGAGGCTTTATATGGTAGTACATGCCATACTCCACTTAGTTGGAGTCAAAGAGAGGACAAACTAGTACTTGGACCTGAGGCATTACATGAAATCAAACAGATAATACGACAAATTTAACAAAACGTCAAAGCATCTTAAGACCATCAGAAGATCTATGAAGATAAGAAAATAATACAAAAATAATTTAAGATTGGGGTTCATGTGTACTTGAGGATAAAACCTTGCAAGAGTACCCTTTACACCGACACTTGTGCTAAGTTAGCACCACAATATTGCGGCCCCTTTGAGGTTTTGGAAAGCATGGGACCAATAGCATATAAATTTCCTCTACCTAGTCATGTTAGATTTCATTACATTTTTCATGTGTAACTATTGAAAAAATATGCTCATGATCCTTCTCACGTGGTTGACTAGACTTTGATATAGATGGAAGCGGAAGGGGACTTTCTTCAAGAACCACTTCGTATATTGGGATGGGAAGAAACCTTGCTCTCAAATAGAACAATATCTCACATGAAGTACAGTGGAAGCACTTTACAGTGAGTGAAGAAGCTACATGGGAGCGAGAAGAGAGCATGAAAGAAGTGTTCCCAACGTTGTTCAAAGAATAACAACAATTATTGATAACACTGTGGACAATGTTTTTTGTTTTAGAGGGGACTATGTAATACCCCTAATTTACAACTCTTATGTTTATGTAAATAGGAAAAAGGCTATGTGGACCTACGGAACAATTATGCTGTTGGTGGAAATATTTTAATTAATAATTATTTATCAAAATTATGGAATTTTTGTAAATATGGATTCATAGAGATCTTGAAATTCTTATCCATGAGGATAGGATAGAATTTCATACTTTCCAAACTCTCAAAAAAAATCCTTTGGAGAAAAATAAAAATAAAAATAAAATTAAGTAGAAGAAAATATCTAAGAAAACCCGAGTAAAGAGGAGAGTTACAAGGAAGAGGTAAGAAAAACAACGCTGAGAAAAATTGATTTTTAAAGGAAAAATTTGTGGAAAAAACAAAGGTAAAGCCTAGGCTATGGGAAATAGAAGACTAGAATAATGACACCCCGTTATAGATACTTCATCGGTAAAGTGGGATTAAAAGTGCCATCATTAGTCTGACAAGAGGTTGTCAATACCCAGGAAAATTGATCTCTAATCAGGGGAGAGTTGTGAGGAGAATCTCATGTTTGGGAGGAAATTTGTCTTTAGAAGTTGGTATGCAGCATGTACAAATTTTATACTTCACTTCTTATGTTTTTAATAACTGTTGGGAGGGTTAGGTTGTCTAAGTGAATAAACATATTCTCTTTCGTAATAAGGGATTAATGTTATATTAAACCAAGTTGGAATCATGTTGTAGGTTAGTCTAGTGATTTTTCAATACACTGTTATGTACGAAGTCAATATTATGTCAATATTCTGTTATGTAAAATTTCAATACTGTATTATGCACAATGTCAATACTGTATTATGTAAAGTGTCGATACTATTTTATGTAGAGTAGACTGATGTATTGTATATGTATACAATCACAATATGTTTAATTATAACCAGAGAAAGGGTTATGATGAGAGGGTTAAGCACTATATCTATTCATATATGAGAAGAATTAAAATAAACAAAATAACCATTAGAAACTAAGTTCAACAAAATCTATTGCTAGAATAATGAGAAGAAAACTAAAAACTTAGAGACTATGCTAAGACAGATCTAGCATTGGAAAAGTAATATTATTTAAAATTGTTGGAAGAAATAAATAATGCTAGACGTGCTACTTCAAGCTACTCAGATAAAAAAGAAGAAGTGAATGCATGATACAATATAGAAGCAACTACAAGTGGAATTTATGAATAAAATAGAGATACATTTACCATTTATTAGAAATTTAAACAAGAAAACCATTATTATTTAAGAGAATTCTCAAGTCACATAACATATGAAAGTATTCAAAAACTCATGATTGCATTTATATAATCTGGAATTTTGATGCAAAGTACATAAGCATAGCTCATAGAGAGGATGAGAAAATGTAACTAAGGTTTCCAAATATATATATATATATATACAACCCATAAACAACCTTGTACATTCTAGATTTTATATAGACATCTCTATAATATTGTATTAAAAATAAGAAAACATATTACATACTCTCATAGGCCAAGTATGGCACTCAAACTAGAAGAGAGAAACTACAACATCACCTCCCTAAGCTAAGTAAAACCCAAATCCTTGAGAAAATGATAGCCATGGGGGAAATTCGTACTACCAACCTTAGGAAGAAGAGAATTGGTAAGTATGGCCAGTGAACTCTGAGTGAACCCTAAGTTTCATGCAACCTAAAATCTTCAGAATATTACTTGAAAGGAACATGTAAATGTGAAATTTAGAATAAGATCCAAGGAGAATGATCAATTAAAACTCTTATTGGGTAAGGGATAGATAGATAACTTAAGTGAGTACACTGTCATGAGGGTTCTCCTTCGACTTGTGCATTCAAAACCAAGCTAATTTTTTACTCAAGGGATCCTCCAGCATATAAATATGAAAATAAAGAAATGAGAAATCCGAACATTGCATAAGTTATCGAAATAACCTATAGGTGGAAGGATGAAAGGATTTGTTGTCACTCTCATTTCCTTCGAAAAAAAATTCTCAGTCTCAGAAAAATATTCAACCTTTGTGAAAACAACCCACATTACAAAATTTTATCATAAAATAAAATGTTATGTTGAGGGGAAAACTATAATCCCAATTAGATGTACAACAATGGCCCAAAACAAGAAATAGAACAGGGATAAGAAGGGTTGTGACAAACCTTGAAAGAGGAACTCAAACTGCATTAAGAATTTTCAAAGAAAACATTTAAATGTGAATTTACACAAAACAGAAAAAATGCTTCCAATACCTCAATTAACATATTAGATACACCAAAATCCAGCTATAAAATAGATAGGGAGAATGGCTCCAAATAATAAGAAAACAATGTAACATATCCAATGTGTAGTGCTTAACCCAACAATTAATGGGTGGAAAACATATATATAAACTTAGAATCTGAATGTTGTAAAAATGGTGTCAACCCTGAAACAAAGATGCGTAAAGAAAACTTACATCGTATTGGAAGAAAAGGGGTTAGAGGAATTTCAAAGTGAACCCAATGACTTGTCACTGAAAAACTCTGAGAAGAGTGAGAAGCCTTTACCCAAATGACCACCCAGAGAAATCAAGAGATTCCTTTTGGGTAATTTAATAACCCACTCTTGGATGGGTATTTCCAATTTTACAAAAATCCAATACATAAAACAGAGGGAAAATTAAAATTAGAGGTTACATGAAATGTTAATGTGAGTTTTACCACGTTATGGGGTTTCCATGCAACACAAAGAAAACGGAATTTAGGAGTCAACTTGGAGTATTTAAGAACCATTACAATTATGCAATTATGCCAAAAGAAAATGCAGATAAATCAGTGTAAAATCCTTACCTTTGAGGCAAATGGCCAAGAAATGTTGTGAGTAGCAACATTGTTTTCCATAGCGAGCATGCTAAGCACATAGAGGGTCCACTTTGAGGAGGAATCAAGCTTTTATGGCACTTTGGAATCGAGTTTCAGGTTCAAGAAATGGTGGTGTAGCTCCTTGAGGCCTCAAGTCCCCAAACCACTCAGTGAAATATTGAAATGAGGAAGAGAAGGTAAATTAAAAGCCTTAGGGTTTTCTTAACATATTTGAGCACTAGATCTTTCTCCATTGATATTAGTCGTTCATAAGGGTGAAGGCCATGTGAGAGAACATGGTCTTTTCCACATGGTTAATTTTGAGAGAGACATGTCATCGAGGTAGGGTCAACATATTAAGTGAGAAATGGAATTATGAGATCAGTGTTAAAGCCTTAGTTCAAAACCATAATAGGACTATACCTATGTTTAATATGGGAGTAAACGTATAGAGAGTATACCATAGTAGGACTATAGTTATGTGTAACATTAGAGTTATTTCTAGAGTATAGGTTAGTACATGTGAAGGTAGGTTAATGTATGTAAAGGTAGGTTAACAATATTAACTTATGAATGTTACATGTAAATAATTAAAGAGTTAGGACTCTTTCAATTTAGTAAGGATCTAACTTGCTAAGACATTATATGTTATAGTCTTAGTAAATGAATAATGGTTAGAGAACCATTGTAGCTTTAGCATACAGTAAATTAATTTAAAATGTTATGATAGTAACGGAGGGATGACGATCATGTGAAAAGTTACATGGAAAGGAAAAAAAATTGGGGACATGACATGGGGTGATTGGATGAAAGAAATATTTGGTTAAGCATAATCTATGGTGGGTGGTACTTTGAATTAAATAACATGGTTGGATTTTGCATATGCTAATAAAATCTATTTT
This sequence comes from Pinus albicaulis, assembly GCA_034641835.2. Classification (NCBI taxonomy): domain Eukaryota; kingdom Viridiplantae; phylum Streptophyta; class Pinopsida; order Pinales; family Pinaceae; genus Pinus; species Pinus albicaulis. Next base: position 260,192,765 of record CM076570.1, read on the forward strand.
CCTCTTTTGTTCTATGTGTAAATGTACTTATTATTGTGTGGTTTTAATGGTTGTTCTATCATTTTTATTTTCTTAGTTATATTCTAGTTATAGGCATGGTTTATGGGAGACATTGGTTATGGATCTCATCATGTTTTGATTAGTAAGTGAAATTTTAATGAGTATATGATGTAATAGGTGATAATGAAACTATTGTGAGAAGGTATTAGAACTTGTTAACAAATCATAGATAAGTATGACGCCTCTATGTTGAGATGTGTTTATATGACTTTTACATTACATATTTATGATGTGTTTGACAAAACTGCTATCATGGTTAGGATGGGTCTTGTCATTTCCTTGTTGAAGTTTCTAATTAGAGGCATTGTCTTCTTCTTAGGTATCAATTCTAATAATTTTATCAAGTTATTGGTAGAGGCTTCAGTCCCAGCCCCAAAAGGTTGCTACAAATTTGGAGTTTACGACACAAAAATTCCTTAAAATATTGTACTCACATGGAGGACTTACTACGGGAGTGACTAGAGGGTTTCATTAGCTTAGAGGGATTATCATGGGAGTGACTAGGGGTGTAGTTCAGCTAAAAAAAAATCTAAGTAGGGGGTTGGCCAAGTGGAGTGGTTGGTTATTCCTTGGGGTTCTATAGCTAGAGAGGAAGATTAGTTCTTATTTTAGTGTGTCCATTCCACTTCCTTAACTTTATATGGGGAATTGAATCATATCATAGTAGCTCTTTGTCACATGTTTACCTTTGTGGATAGATTACCTTGGTTAAATGTGGGAGGATCATGTAACACCATAATCATTTATATTTATATTTATATGATCATTCAATCTCCTAGACAACCAAATATTTTCATCCAATGAAACTATAAAATGATTACCTCACAATCTTTGTTGAATTTTATCTTTGATAACACACATACCCTTGCTAAATTAGAGTAAGCTATCTATATAAATCACACCTCAATATATGGAATTTGAAGAGATAATAGAATCCATAGAAAGACATCTATGAGATTGTATTAATGAGACATAGTTAGTTTATGACTAGGGGGTATCTGTATCTAAAAGGATTTGTGGATTAAACCATGATTTTAAACCTTTGGAAAATTGCAAAGGTGGAAGGAAATTCTTACCACCCAATAACTACATATTTTCTATCAAGACTTAGTGTTAACTCCCCCTCTTAAAGAAATGTGTTAGGAACATAAGTGTCTTCTTAGTCTACTTCCTCTTCCTCACATTCCTCATTAACTGTATCAATTAGATTCAAATTGGCAACCTTTATTCCTCATTTAATCATGTTCAATATATGACAATCCTTCAAAAGTGATAATGACTTGCATATTGTTTTAATTCGAAAAGGATATGAATGTCACTCCTTGGAATGGGGATTATCCATTGAATCTTACACCAAAATATACTCCTTTTCCTAAATTTCAAGATTACCTCCCCAACCTTTCATTGAATGGCACCATCCAGAAAAATGAGCACTTAATTCGATATTCTAATGGATGCTACAACATCACTCTCAACAACAATGATACAGGCATGTGGTTGTTTGTTAAATCGTTAAAATTAAAAGCAACAATTTCTTTTTTTTTATCTCCCATGCAAATCCTTCTACACTTGGATGAAGTTTTTTTGTTGGTTCAAATCCACTTATGGCCAACTTCAAAATCCTATCGATCTCCTTTGTCAGTATAATAGTGTTTCCTATATGAAGGGTGAAACCATTAAATTTTTCAATATTAATTTCCTAAGGTTGTATAATTAAGTTCCATAGATTATGAGGCCACAAATTGAAGTGGCCATCATTATTATCCCCTTGCTTACAATGATGTTAGAAGAAAAATTGCTATAAGCTAGAATCCATTCTTCATATATGTTTGGAATATAAAGAGAAGTTACATCTTAGATATCTAGTGTGATAAACCAATCTCACCTAACTTCCATTCTTAAACTCATGCAAGACAACACTCACATAATGATTTCTTTTGAACAGAAGGCCATAATACAACCTCATGCAAAATTTCTATTTCAGTAGCCATTGTAAATCCTTCTCATGCAGATCATCCTAATGCCCTTTTCTCACAACCATGGCATAAATTTTGTGAGGATTACCATGAACAATAGACATTTGATATTAAGAAGAGTTTGGAAGAGCGAGTCTTTACTAAAAGAACTAGTCATGTGGTTTTTACCCTAAATTGGTCAAATGATACTCAAGACATGATGGTTGAAACCAAAAGTGTTTATAATTACAAAAATCAACCATCTAAGGAGGGTAATAAACCAAAAACCTCTCATATCCTCCCATCACATATGAGTGTATATTCTTCAACTCATCCTCTTTTATCACTTCTCATTCCAATATTTTGAAGCAAATTTCTAGCATCAATTTTTTTGCTACATTGCTTGGTGTGGCCACAATTCCTAAACAACAATAACACTTAAAAAAATTGCTTGAAAATGTGTGCTCTTATTAATTTCCTCTAGAGCCAAACCTACTAGGAGAAGATAAAATATTCATTATAAATAATTCTTGGAATTTTGTTAAAAAACCTCCTTTCAATGTGTAGGTGAAATTTTGTGATAATATCACTCATTTTTGTTTAGTTGATGTCAAGTTAGGGCCCAACATCATTCCTAAAGTGATTATAGATGCATTAGGTGTACAATGTACCAAATACAAAGGGTAAGAAAACATTTCCTTATAAGAATTATGAGAAAATGAATGTATATGAGGTTATAGATGTAGTGTTGGTCTTATGTGCTCATAGTAAAATATGAACTAGTTGTAACATCCAAGTTATGGATATGCATGTGATCATGTTATATCTCCTTAGTTTCCAAGGATAAGGAAGGAGAGAGAAGGAGGTAACTTGAGACCAACTTTGGATTCGGTAGCTAGCCCTACCAAATGATCTCTCTATAATCTCACAGCTAATGAAGTGAATGGAGAGAAAAATATATCTCAGGCTAGATACTCGCTAGGGTTTGATTTTAGGGTTTTTCTCCGTGAGGATCATATGTCTAGGATAGTGGTCAAGGTTTCAAATGATCACTTGCACTCATAAGATGCGGCAATGTTGGTATGATTAGTGATACAATTGGGTTGTAATTGTGGTATATGGTTAAGTAATAAAGATCAAAATGAGAATAAGACTATGAATTCATTTATGAGAAGATATTGAACACAAACATGAAAATCTCACCTAAATGGAGCTTCAAACTATGAATTATTCATAAAAAATAATAAGATGATCATATGTAAGCATGCTAATGGTAGTAATAATAAGTAAGCAATTTGATAATAAAACAATAGGAAAAACATTGCCATTTAACATAAACCAAGAATCCCAAGATAATAGTTCAACTTCCTTATTAATGCAAAAATGGTGTACATTAGCTCCAAACCTCTTACTCTCAAGTATCCAACCTTTGGTTTCACTTCCATTAGGCTACATATAGATGAGAAACTATAACAGTTGCAACTTTCTTATTAATGAAAAAATGGTGTACATTAGCTCCTAACCTCTTACTCTCAAGTATCCAAGCTTTGGTTTCACTTCCATTAGGCTACACATAGATTAGAAACCACATTCCCCCTCTAGGGTCTAATCCCTAATCATAGAAATTAATTACATCAAAATCTCTAATCAAGCCAAAAAATAAGGAGGTTAGAAACCAACTTCATTTTAAGGATATTATAGATGTAGGAAAAGTGGATAATGTTAAAGAGATTATAGATGGTTTTGTGATTAATAAGAACATAGGTGAATCAATCATGAAAATATTGTATGCATGTTATCTAGCTACCTCTAAAATGTGAATAATTAATACTTTCAAATGCACACCTTAATATTAATTTAAATACATTTCTTGTAAACATAATGAATTCAATTCATTTCTAAAAATTCTACGGAGGGAAATACATGAAATTAAATAGACTACTAAAAAAATAGCTAACTCTTTGTGAAAATTATGAGTACTTCAATAGATTATAAGTGAATGTAGAATTAAATAAATATTCATATACCTAAATTAGATACCAGAAAAAGTAATAGTTTCTCAAATTAAAGTGATATACATTTGCTTGGATGGAATGGATGGTTTCCTAACATTTCCTTGTTTATCATGGTTTTTTTTATGAGCACCTAGGCCTATTTTTATCAAAATTTTAATGAACTCATTAAATATTATTGCTACAAAAATATCATTTCCTAGAGATTCATAATCTCATAAATATTATGTAAAGTCTCCATTCTATTATGTGTTTCCTTGGATTGATGCTCTCTCACCATCTAAAAATAGGGGTAATAAAGGCCTAGGATTTATTCTATTGGTTTCCCCTCTGTTATATTGTGTGGATTTTTTAAAGGAGATATGATTATGGTTGTTTTTCCCCTCTACAAAATTGTTGTTACCTCCATTAAATCCACCAAGAGCATCGTTATACGAATTTTTTATATTTTCTACAATGTTGACTAAAAATTGGGCCATATGATGTAGCCTTTGGGCCATTTGATGCCGTTGTGACAAAGTTGAGCTATCCTTGGGCCTTATGCCTTCTTTTGGGCTATCTCTTGTTGCCTCCATTCTAGATCCCTCAAGCTATACAAATATTCAACTTCTAGTGGTTGTTTCTCCCAATCTGCTAATGAATGAGTTTTGGGTAGACTTTTTCTTCTTGAATGTAACATTTTTGGTGTTTTCCCCAAACATTGACAGTTCATATGCTAACATACTAGTAGGATACACAAGCATCTAGATTTCATATCATCACATGCTAGTAGAATACACATACTTAGTACTAGTCATAGGCCTATAGGATGCACATCTTTGATACTACTATATTATCCCCCTTGAAGATTACCTTTAGGGTTGAAAAGAGAACATGAAAAATTGGAGTATCATAGTATTTATGCTAGTTTTTGAAAAATATGATATTGAAGCCATAATAGTGTAAACAAGTAGCTAATTTTACCAAAAACATCAATAGTACATTTCATACTCCAAATTCACAATCTCATTGCTAGTGTTGTTGCACTAGGAGACCTTGTTATATATTACTCATAAATTTATAAACAAGGGAGATATTTTATAGAATTTAGAAATAGTGTACACAATTATTACAAAATCACTTAATTTGATAAGTAGGGATACCATAACATATTATTTGTCTTATATTATTCTTTAAGAGGCCTTCATTATTGCTTGGTTGCTCCAAAAATGACCTAAGAGGCCTGGGTCTTGGCCATATGATTCCCTAACACACCTAGTTGCCACTATGAGAAACCTTAACTCACCTTTTCTCCCAAGTAATGCCCTAAAAAGCCTCAGTGTTGCTATATATTCCCTAATATACCTCTTTCCAAAGGTATCCTAATAGCCTAAGTGATTCCTAGAGACCCCTCACACCTCCATTTAGTAGTTGAGTGGAATTCATCCTTACTCCACAATGCTTTAAATACAGTTGATATCAAAATATCCATACCACCCTTGGTTGCTACAAACATAGACCCTTGTGGCTTCCATAACTAGCTTACATCCCTTTTCATTTCCCAGCTCCCACACTACCCTTCTCTTCCTCATTACTACACTAAAAGCTCTTTATTGTAAATACTTCACTTCATTTACCCTAATTGTACCAAAAAAAATTATTCTCTTAAACTATCCCATAAACTCTTGGTTGTTGTAGAGAAGAAAACACTAGTGAGAGTTTTATCTTATAGCTATAACTAGCTACACACATTATGGAGGGTTTGATCTTATAACTAAGAACATGAATATCCTTTACATGTAAAATGATCCTCTAGAGGATAATTTATTTTTTCAAAATGTTGGGTATGCTCCTTAGGAATACTAGAAGGACATCTTGACTCAGGTTTTCTATATAATTCTAAAAAATATAGCATAAAATAGTACTTGAAAACTAGAGTGTGGAGCATTTATAGGTGTTTTAATGACTTAAAATATATTTATATACAACAGGTTGGAAAGTGTGCAAAAATAGAAATGTACATATGGAAATATTAATAGCTTGGAGATATAATTTTCTTGTGGATAATGTTAAATTCATTATAAATGTTTATTTTATTAATAAGGATAGAGGAGAGGTGAATCAATAATGAAAACATTGTATGTATGCTAACCAATATCCTCTAAAATTTGACCATCTATGTTTAAATATAAAATACTACTTTGGAATGAAATCAGTAATCTTAAATTAAATATATTGCTTGTAAAAAAATTGAATTGAATTCACTTCTAAATATTCTATGGATGGAAATCCATGAAATGAAATTTACTACTCAAAAAATAGCTAAAATTTTGTAAAAAATATGAGTAATTCAATAAATTATAAGTGAATGTAGAATTAAACGAATCTTTGGATACCTAAATTAGAATCTACGAAATGTAATAGTCTCTTAAATTAAAATCATCTGCTTTAGTTTGGATGGAATAGATAGCTTCCTAACCTTTCCTGGTATATAATGGATTTGGTGTGTGTCCCTAGGCCTACTTTTGTACAAAATATTACTAAAATCATTAAAGTTATGAATACAAAAACATCCTCTTCTAGTGCTTAATACTCCCAAAAATATTCTGTAAATTCTCCATTACATTAATCTTTTCCTCTAGTTAACTTAATATTTTTGTTGTTGGGATGGCTCCGCTAGGGTTCCTGCACCTACTGCGAAAACCCTGATCCCCTCTCCATCGCATTCTATGTTTCGCTGCCTGGTGCTCCTTGGCCTCACTGCTGAAGAACTTCCCATGAATCCAGCCTCCGGAGGGGCGAGCTCGGCTCCCCCTACTCTCCACACCCATTCTTCTAACAATTCTACTGTTGCAGACAAAAACGCCAGTCCTGGCCTCACCACGCAGGTTGTTGCTGCCCACGTTCCAGCTAATGATGTCCCTTGTGACGACGCCTTAGGCTCTGTGGCCACTAAAGATAAGAATGCAGAGGAGCTCGCCTCTACGACACAACCAAAAGCGTCCTCTACCACCTGCATCCCAAAAGCTGCAAAGAGAATCAAAATCGATCTCCCCAGCCATCAAATCAATGGGCATATTCAATTTATGAAGGATCACGCCCTCATTGGAAAGTTTATTAGCCTATGGCCAATTGAAAAAGCTTTGCAAGGATGGATACTCTCCAAGTGGAAGCCTAAAGGACAGGCAACCCTGCAACTTGGCCCCAAAGGTTTCTTCAGTGCTATTTTCAATTGTCTGGAGGACAGGAATCACATCTTTGAGGAAGGCCTGTATTTCTTCAACTTTGTAGGCCTTTACCTCCGAGACTGGAAATAAAGATTCAATCTAGAAAAAGAGGATTTCAACTGGGCACCAGTCTGGATCCGGATGTACTCCTGACCACAGGAATACTAGGATGAAGAGACCTTAAAGGACATTGGTAACGGTTTGGGAGAGTTTATTAAAGTTGCGGAGGAAACCAAACTCAAGAAATACACATCCTATGCCTGGATCTATGTTTATATGCATCTCGCCAAGGCACTCACAGATTCAATAAGCCTATTTCATAATGATTTCGAGTGGGTTCAAACTATAGACTATGAGCATGTCCCCTTTCGATGCAGAAAATTTCATGAACATGGTCAGCTATACCGTGATTTCCCTCTGAATCATTCGCAGAAAAACCCCACCCCTGAGCACAACAAAGATGCTGATAGTTTTACAAAGGTGACTAATCAATGGAGGAACTCCAAGAAAACCCCTACTCCATCAGAGGCACCCAAGAAACCCAATCTGAGCAACAACTTTGATGCTTTTGCAGTGCAAGCAGCCTCGGAGGTTATCCACACTGAGGCTCCCTCATATGATCTGTCCCGCTTACCCACTAATCCACTTTCCACTGCCACCACCCCTGTTCCCACCAACACCAACTCTGCCACCTCCATCTCCGTTGACAATATTGAGAAAGAGCTAGTACTTAAAGATGCACTCATGGAGATCGATAACAATACAGCTTTCGGAACCCAGAAAAGTGAGGACAAGGCAGATCACATCACACCGTCACACATGGAATAGGAACCAGAGAGTATAGATCTAGGAGATCTGGATATACTCTGCCTGGAAACAGCTTGTCATCAGCACGACTTCAGCACAATACATCCTTGACAAATCGACAGCCTGGAAGTGGTTCTATCCAGAGCACAACACAGAAAATCCATTCGTATTCAAGCCGGAAGTCCCTGGGATGGAAAAGAAATAATGAAAGAATCTAAGAAACGAGAGCGCAAAACAGATCTACAGTGGAAAATCATTATCAGAGAAATTCTTGTGGAGTCCAAGAGGTTCCCAAAGCTGAATAAGTTCTATAAGACTCTTCCCCATTGTTCCTCATGAAGCTCATTTCATGGAATGTGAGGGGGCTCAATAGCCCAGCGAAACACCAAATGTTAAAAAACATGATATCGCAAGATAAGCCCTCCATAGTCTATCTGTAAGAAACAAAATGCAATAGCATAGCTTTAGAAAAGATGCTGAAAAAATCTTGGTCTGGATCCCGCTCAGTTTCAGTGGATGACTCAGGAGCATCCAGAGGTCTCGCCATCATTTGGAATCCTCAGATCTCTCCCTCTATGACTTTCATGCCTCTCATTATTTTATTCAAACTAATTTCCATTTAGTGGGGACCAACACACATGGTCACCTCACCAACGTGTATTTTCCCTAAGACCCACACAAAAAAATGGAATTGTTGGATACTCTTATAGAGCCCAACTCTGTCAGGAGGTTCCCCCTATGGATCCGCGAGGGTGACTTTAAACTGATTATAGCTCTGGAGGAAAAATATGGGGGCCGAACCAAATTGGAGGAGGATAGCACCAGCTTCAAAGACTTCATTCACAGTAATCTACTTATGGACCTACAAACTTCCAATGGAACCTACACTTGGACCAACAAGCATAAGGGCTCTCAACATATAGCCTCTCGGCTAGATCGTTTCCTAATGTATGATAATGTCATTCATCTTGGCGGGGATTTCCAAACCTCCATCTTGCCTCAAGCTGGCTTAGATCACTGGCCCATAATGTTAGTGGACTCATCCGGGATCAAGTTGCAATCAGCCATTCCACTTCAAATCGTTCTGGTTCTCTCATCAAAACTTCAAAGAAGTTGTCACTGAAGCATGGCACTCTTACTCCCCCCCAGCAGGTGCCAAGATGTATCAGTTCCAAGAAAAGCTAAAGCACCTCAAGAACGCTCTCAAAGCTTGGAATCGAACACAGTTCGGCAACATCGTTGCCCATAAAAAAGAACTTGAGAAGAAAATGAGCACCCTGCAACAATGCATCATTTCTGAGGGACGATCGGACATGTATGACCAACAGGAACAAGAACTCCTCACCAAAATATAAGAAAGGAGGCAACAAGAAGAAACCTTGTGGCGTCAGAAATTCCGGATCAGATGGCTGAAGGATGGGGAGAAAAATACCAAATTTTTTCACAGGTACACCATTCAACGACGAATGCACAATAACATCACTTTTGTCAACAATCGGCAAGGAGACAGACTCAAGGTCCATGAAGAGGTTGAGCATGAATTCAAAGAATACTTTCAGGACATACTCCGTGAAACCTAAGGAGACAGGATTCAAGCGATTCACACTGTCACGCAACACATACCAAAATTCATCATTGCGGAACATAACAACATGCTTCTTTGGCCAGTAACTCTTCAAGAAGTGGAAGAAGCCATGACACAACTCAGAGATGGAAAAGCGCCTGGCCCTGATGGGTTCACTGCAAACTTTTTTTCATGCCTTCTGGGAGCTGATCAAATCAGAAGTATGGGAGCTTGTGAAAGAATCTCGGTCAATGCACTAGCTTCTTCCCTCCCTCAACACGACCTTCATCACTCTCATTCCCAAGGAAGAGGGTTCTAGCACTCTGGACAAATATCGGCCTATTGGGATCTGTAATGTTATCTACAAACTCATTTCAAAAGTTGTGGCCAACAGGCTAAAGCCTCTTCTCCCTCTTCTCATCTCACCTGAGCAGACGGGCTATGTGGAAGGGCGCTAGATCTTGGATGGAATCATCCTCTCACATGAAGTGATACATTCACTAAAGATCCTAAAGAAACTAGGTATGATACTCAAGCTAGACCTCTCCAAAGCATTTGACAAACTAAGCTGGACCTATATCAAACAAATGCTCTTGGCCTTTGGTTTTAGTGCTACTTGGACTCGTTGGCTCATGAATCTCATCTCCTCGCCTATCTTTTCCATCCTTCTCAATGGTTCTCCTTCAGCGCCTTTCCGATCCTCTCGAGGCATTTGACAGGGTGACCCTCTATCCCCTTTTCCCTTTGTTCTCATGGAAGAGGGTCTAAGCCGACTTACCCATCATGCTGTCTCTTCGAATTCTGTCAAAGGCATTTCTCTTGATGATCGTCCCCCCATTTCCCACCAACAGTTCGTGGATGATAATATGTTATTTTTTTATCCCTCTGTCCAAGAAGCCTCAACCTTTAAATCCTTTCTGGACCTCTTTTCAGCTGCCTCGGGTACCACCATAAATGCCTCAAAATCTCAAATTTTCTTCTTCCACACTTCCATCATCACCCAACGTAACATCGCAAGGATTCTGGGCTTCACGATAACTATGCTTCCCTCGAAGTATCTTGGAGCCCCCCTCATAGACTCCACCATCAAACACTCTTCATGGAGAATTCTTCCTGATAAATTATAAGCAAGGCTCTCTTCTTCGACCTATCGCTCGCTCAACATCACCTGCACGCTCATCCTCATCAAATCTGTTCTCCAAGCCATGCCTCTATATCTTTTCTCAATAGTGGGAGCCCGAAAATGGGTTCTTAAAAAGATCTGCAACCTTCAAAGAAACTTTTTATGGGGCTCCTCGAGTCTTAATAGAAAATGGGCTCTTGTCGAATGGTCCAAAGTCTGCCTTCCAAAATCAGATGGTGGGCTTGACTTGCGAGATCCGATACAAAGTAACAATACTATGGGGGCACGCATATGGTGGCATTGGCTCTCCAAACCACATTCAGCATGAGCCCGTCTCTGGCATTCTAAATATGCTCCGGGAAGACCTCAGGAGGATCTCATTCGCTTGACCATGACTATCCCTGGATCGTTAATTTGGAACGTCGCTAGGCAACATCGTGCCTTCATCCAAGCACACATCTTTTGGGAAATTCATTCCGGTACCACCGCGAGATTCTGGGAGGACTCTTGGCAGCAACTCCCCAAGCTAGCCACTCTCTTTCACAAACCGAAATGGCAGGCAACTCTCCAGCAAAATGATCAATCGCAAGTCCATCAGTTTTGGTAGCAACAACCCTCTCGAGGCTTTCAACAATGGACATCAGCAGAAACTTGGCAAGAGAATGGGCAGGAGGAAACTTTTGAGGAGATAGATCAAGAACTCACTCTCAGAAGAATAAAAGTCTGAGACCACAGGGATAAGTTGCACTGGGGGTACACTCCCAAGGGAAAATTCACTACCAAAGAATCTTTTCAGTTGCTCTATCATCCCAGACAAACGCCGAAGGATAATTTGTGGAACCATGTTTGGCAACTTGCAATCTGGCCTAAAGTCTCAACCTTCTTATGGCTTCTCAGCAAACAAAGACTCCTCACCTGGGATAATTTACAAAAACACGGCTTCATTTGGCCTTCTAGATGTCCCAATTGCAATCTACATTCTGAAACCATTCTGCATCTTCTGTACACCTGCCCATTAGCATCTCAACTCTGGGAACGAATTGCAATCTGCAACAGAAGAACTAGTAGATGCAGGGGAGACACTGTCAATACCATTTGGAAGTGGCCTCTGCAGCCCTTCCAGAGTCACTTGCTCAGCTCTCTCTCGGTTTTTATCCCGGTTTTTGTCTATTGGATAGTTTAGAAGGAGCGTAATAACATCATATTCAAAAATCAAAGCACCCCTCTTGATATCCTATGGCTGCTCCTCAAACAAAGCCTCCAAGAAACGCTGGCTCTCAAACACTGGCAAGAATTTCATATGCCCTCCTCCCCTGCGGAATGCCTCATCTGGGAAAGTTGGAATCTCAATCTCACTCCTTCTACTTTGATCCAGGCCAATCCCTCCATCCATATCGATTCTCCCCTTTCATGGTCTCCACCCTTGCCATTCTCTTTCAAATTGAACTTTGATGGAGCGGCCAAGGGTAACCGTGGTCGAGCTAGTTTTGGTGGCATTTTCTGAAATAATGAAAGCTCTGTAATGCACATTTATTATGGTTCGCTTGGCATAGATACCAACAATTTCGCCGAGCTAGAAGGATTATGGCATGGCATCTGTCTTGCTGAAAAAGAAAACCTCTTCCCCCTGGAGGTTGAAGGGGAGTCTCAAATTCTTATAGAAGCTACTATTCGAATTCAATATGGCACTCTTGCAGCAAATATTACTTCGAGCTGGCGTCTACCTGGCAAGCTTGAACAAATTGAAGAATGGCTCAGCGTCCCACGCACCGTCACCTTCAAGCACATTAGGCATACTTTTAACAGAGCGACCCATCATCTGTCTAATCAAGGCGTTAACCAAAATCTCCCTATATTCTCGGGCCCCTTGCACAGTTCTGATGATGCACAATTCATTCACGATTGCACTCTTCTGGTGCAACAAGATATACACCTCCGATATGCGGGTGTTTGATGAGCATGGTACGATGGTGCGTGGATAGGCATGGGTTGGCATGTGGACTCATACCACCATCACCGAGCTCCGCGCGAGGCACAACATTAATATCCAGGCTAGTGACTTCAATGCTGACATAACGCAGCGCTTCCTCCGATGCAAACTAGCTTGCATTTCAACTATGGCACCCCGGACAAGACTCATTGTTGCCTCTCCTTTGCGCTCGCACTGTTCTATGGTTGCAGCAGAGCCTCGCTCTCAGATGAGTACTGGGTTGCGATGTGCTTTGGCTTGTTGCATTGAACTGATGCCAGGCCTTCAATATACTCACATCCCCTTCTGCAAGTTTTGGTCCAATTCACCTTTTGAATGTGTCTTGGCACTACCTATTGGCGCTCTCGTGCATTTCTCCGTGGACTCTTCTCCCAAACTTCGCACAATTGACCCTAGCATCTCCTTGCGAGTTCGCAGCATCATGCCTTGACTCCGTCAGCGAATGTGGTGTAGGAGAGGTACTAGTCATGCGCAGGTTGCTCGACACTCTTCTTCTTCCACCTCTCGCTCGACCTCCCACTCCTCAGAGTATCTCTCTTGCCGCTATCCTACCACGAGGAGTGGTCATGGCAGTGGGTCTCGTGAGTCCTCTCATGCTCTCGGCTCCCCCCACATTCCAGTTTCTCCTCCTCCCCTCCCTGTTCAGTCCCACACCACCAAACTCTACACAGACTCAACGACTAAGGCATTCCTGGCTCCGGAAGCACCTCTTGAGAAGAACATTAATGCTCCACATCTCATTCCTCCCTCCCACAGCAAGAAGAGTGAGGAGCCCTGTAGCAGCAGGATTCCAAACACGAGCTGCCCTACCTCCCTATAGGCCCGAGCGATACGAAGGGCGGTGTCTCAATTGGCAAAGACCACCTTCAGGCGATGGAGGAAGACCCCTATGAATATGGATGCCGCATTGTTGAAGAAACGCCTTCTAACTATCATGATTCCTGAATGCGCATATACTCTCATGTTTTTGCCTCACAATCGCTAGTCTCGGCTTGATCATCTGCGTTTTAGTTTTTTTAATTCAAATTCTCAGAAACTTGCTTCTATGTCTTCTGATAGCTGGTTTCCCTTGCCTCGGCGGCTCACTGCAGTTTGTATGGCTCGAAACAGGGTTGTAGGTCCAGTTTTTGAAATTTTTTGGCTAGACATCAGCTTTTTTTGATAGATTGCTCCAATTCTGGGCAAGATCTTATGAGGCTAGGACCTCCATGTAAAAAAAAATTGTATCAATAATAGGAGTAGACATATTTAGAAAAAAAAAAACAAAAAAAATAAAAAAAAAAACAAAAATAAAAACAAAATAAAATAAAATAAAATAAAATATTTTCCTCTAAAAAAACACTTGTTCCATATTCATATTCATAAAATCTTTTCCTCTTAAATATTTTCCTCTAAATATTCATATTCCATTTGATCAATTAGAAGAATTGCTACCTCCATCTTTTATATTTTCTACAATGTGGGAAAAATATTGGGGGATCTAGTGTTGCCTTTTTGCCATTTGTTGACCTTGTGTCAATATTTGAGCTATTGTGATGGCTTATGCTATTTTTTGGGATACCTCTCGCACCCCCTTTGTAGCTCCCCCAAGATGTCAAAAGATTCAGAATCTAGTTGTTTCTCCCTATCTACCATGAATGAATATTGTATACACTTTTTCTTCTTGACTTAGTTCTTTCCCAAGCATCGAGAGTTGATACTCTCATAGTCTAGTATAATCCACATCTTCAATAATTTCATATGCTCACACGATAGTAAAATGCACATCATTGATTAGCCCGTGGGAAGATTACCTTAAGGGTTGAAAATATCACAATGCATAGTAGCTTATTATTTCTATAGGTTAAAAAAATATATATGATATTGAATCCATAATAGTGCAAACATGTAGGTAATTTTACCAAAAACACTAATAGTACATTGCAACTCTAAATTCATAATAGCACTCCAAGTAATATTGCACTTGGAGAGCTTGTCTCTCATCAGTTTATAAACAATAGCAATCGCTTATAGAATGCACAAATAATGTACACAAATATTAAATAACCTCTTAATCTTGTAACTAAGAATACCATAGAATATCTTTGTTGCATTTGAATATGCTATGAGAGGCCTTAAGTATTTCATGGTTGCTCCCAGAAATTCCCTAAGAGCCCTCCTTCTTGACCATAAGATTTTGTAATAGACCTAGCTTCTACCAAGAGAAGCCTTGAATGGCCTTGGTTTCTGTAGCAATTCCCTAATAGACCTCATTTTTGTCTAGATATAGCTTAATAGGTCTATTTCTCAAAGTTACCCTAATAGTGTATGTTGCATTAGTAGAGACCCCTCAAGCCTCATCTACACCTGCACTAGGTCCTTACTATTGAGTGGAATTCATCCTTTATAATTCCTTAAATCTATACAACCCCTAGTTGATTCAAAAATAGACCCTTGTCATTACATCCCTTTTCTATTTCCAGCTCCAACACCACTATCTTTCTTTTCCTCAACACTACCCTAAAAGCTCCTTGTTTCTTAGACATCACTTCATATCCCCTAGGTATATAAAAAAAAGGCTTGTAGACATCTAAATTATCCCATAAGTCCTTTCCTACCCTAGAGAAGAAGAAACTCGTAGGACTTTGACCTTATAGCTAGAATGAGGGGAGAGATTGGTTATGGTGGAATCCTTCACCACCTAAACCAATTAGAAAAAAAGGTGTTATAAGGTGTTTAAGAGCCTCTAAAAACCAAAAGAGATAAAACCCTTACTGATCAAAATTTGTTTCCTCTCTCCTTTTTATTTATTCCCTTTGCGGCCTTCCCTCCTTATTTTAATTAGACTCGCTAACAATTTCACCTTGTTTACTAGAAATAATCTAATGTCACCTAATAAGAGTAAGTAATGGTTTTCCCCCTTTACTAATGACTATACCCTATGGGGTTAAATAGGCTACTAATTAGTACCTTAAGGAATGTAATTATAAGAGGGCATTATTATCAGTGATTGTTTCCAATAATACATTTCATATGAAAGTAAGAAGATGATCAAGATGATCATGCCTTAGCAATAATGGAAAAAAATATTTATTATATTTATTACCTTGATGATTGTGGATTTTTTGATGACATGGAAATAGTCACACTTAAGAGATCAAAGGAATCCAAAAAGTGAAAAAAAAAATACATAATATAAACATAAAGCTTATAAAAATCTAGAAAAATAACCTTGAAATCCAAACTTAACATAGGACAAACTCAAACCTAGCAACAATTTGAAAAGAAAACTTTGCAAGGGAAAGAAGACATATTATATGCTACTAAGCATATGTAGCATTAGGAGGAACATTTTCCATCTTATCAATGAACAAAGGCCAATCTTTAGACCAACCCAACACATGAAATGCATCATACTATTTACTCTACATATGCCAGCATATTCAACAAGAAATATTAAGGAGTTAAGAATAATATTCTTATCTTATTTAATATTGTACCATTTCCACAAAACCCAACATTGAAAGGAAAAAAAAACTCATAAACCCGTGATTGTATCTATGATTTCTCATGATATTTCACTAAGTGGATAAACTACCACCATAATTCACATTACCATAAAGTATTTATTTAATGTGTATATTTATTTAGTATACCAAATTGTCGGTAATGTGAATTATGGTGGTAAACCATAAAAATCCTAATTCTATCATCAATGTACCTAATGTTCCAAATGCTATGTAACACAGAAAACCGAGACTCTGGCTTGCTGCACAATCTGTCATTTTTGAAGGTGAAAGGAGTACCTGTAACACAGAGAAGAAAGTAAGTTAAAAGGACGAGGGGAAAAAATGGCAAATAACCAGAAGAAATACGAAAAAATTGAGCAGGTGAGGAAATTTATAATATATTCCTTCGTACCCTGCTAATCCTTGCGTGCAGCAGACAAATTTTGCCCAATCCCAAAGACAAAGTGGAATAGGAGAAGGCTCCTTCCGATCGTTGCGTGCAGCAGACAAATTTTGCAGATGAGCCCAATCCCAAAGACAAGGTGGAATAGGAGAAGGCTCCTTCCGATCGTTGCGCGCAGCAGACATATTTTGCAAATGAGCCCAATCCCAAAGACAAAGTGGAATAGGAGAAGGCTCCTTCCGATCCTTGCGTGCAGCAGACAAATTTCGCAAATCAACCCAATCGCAAAGACTAAGTGGAATAGGAGAAGGCTCCTTCCGATCATATTCTTCTGCTGGAGGCGGAAAATTCAAATCGAATGACTTCGGCCTACTGCCCGATCCTTGCATTCCCTCATTCACGGTAACCTGCATCAACGACTTGATGACCTGGACAAGCCCCAGGAAGTTTGGTACTGAAACTCTTGATGACCTGGACAAGCCCCAGGAAGTTTGGTACTGGTAGCGCTGTAATTCTGAGCGCTATCGAGGTCGCGGGCGTGAAAGTGAAAGTTGTAGGCAATATGCGTTGGTGCCTCCTCCTTGTTTCTTTCTCTCGAATGTACGGTCTTTGATATATTGCGCCGTCGCCTCTTTCTTACATTGCCGATGGAAACGCTGCCATCGTCCCTCCTCTTGCTATCGAGTGAAAGTGGGGAACGCTTCTCTTTCGCTGACGCTGACGGGGAAAGAGTCAAATCGATAGGGTTTTCTCTAGCCATGGCAAATTAGGGTTCAGGTCTGGTTCTGGAAACGGTGTAGTTCTGAGCGCTACCGAGATGGAAGGCGGTAGAATGGAAATCGTGGGCAATGCCAGTTGCTGCCTGCTAGATGTTTTTTGCGAAATCTGAATTACCCATCGCCATTACACGGCGGTGGCTCACTAATATCGATTTTACATTGATTTTTTTATTTTTAACCGAAAGCGCACGGACGTGGCTCACCAATATCGATATAACATTGATTTTTTTTTAAACAATGGAAAACCTATTTTAGATACGATTTTTGTTTTAACAATTATATACGTTAATTTCAATAAATTCCGGTCAAAATTTATAAAATTTAAACCAAAAAAAGGCTTCCAAAACAACTCTTAATGAGAATGAAGTAATAATTGGGAGTGCTATTGTACAGGCAGGTTCCAGCTGCTCTTGTATCGGGAATGAAGCGTAGACATACGCCCCATTTTTTATGGGATTAGTTGTTCGGTGTAATTACTGAGTAAATAATATTTAAGATAATTTGGAATCCAATAATTTGAAATAATTATAAAAGGTGATAAATTAGTGAATTGTGATGGTGATATATTTTAAAAGAATTTATGTTGGAAAATATTAAATAGAGAAGAAAACAAATTAAAAAAATTAAGAATGTGAATCTTAAAAACTTTTTAATAAAAAAAATAATATTTTAATATAATAAATGAAAAATTAATAATAAAATAAAAAGAAAATAAAACTAAACCAATTATTATCTTTTAGTTAAACTTAAAAAATCAACTCAATATATTCAATTAATATAAAAAAAGGAATCAATCAATATCCACACCAAATTAATATCAATAATAATTAAATAATATAAAATTTTGAAAATATAATAAATATATTTCAATAAAATTATAATTATATTAATAATAATAAATAATCATACACCCAGAAGCGGGTGTTGAGAATGTATGAAAGGTGGCAGAGGATTTGGGTTGGCGCGTGGGATTTTACCACCGCCACCCTTCCTCTTGTCCTCTAGACCATTAATTGCATTAACGTCAAGCCGCCCAAGGCATTTACGCAGCACAGTTGCCCATGTTTGCGTCTACTCCACAGGGATATGGCTTCTTCACGAAGTTTCAGGCCGACATTGTTGCCTCTTCGCTCTTGCTGTTCCTCGACGGTCTCAGAGCCTAGCTCCAGGACCATTAGTGGACGCAGATGCTCACTTTCTTGTTGCTTAGACCTCATTCCGGATCTGCACGTCTCGCAGAGCTCCCATTTCTCTGAGCGTATCGGTTTTCACTCTGTTTCTCTCGGAGAGTTGTTCGACACTTATGTGCTCAACTGTGGTCCACCAATCTAGTCCCAACCTTCCGCTTCATGTTCTGTCTCGCTCAGTCTCTCTCGCTTGATTCCTATGCCTCGGTTGCGTCATAGGATGAGGTGCCGACAAGGCTCCAGCCGTGGAGGTCCTCCCCGCCACCCTCCCTCCACCTCTCCAAGCTCCTCATCTCCTCCCTCCGACTCCCCGCGGGGTCGTTACCCTGAGACTCGAAGTGGACGTGGCTCTCATGATGGGTGTGGGATGTCTCTGCCTACAAGAGACATCTCCAGTCTCATCCAGGGTCAGCAGCATAAGGCATAGTTTCGTTCCCCCTGTTTACTCAATATGCCTACTGTTACAGCCACCATAACTATAGATTTTAAAGAGGAGCCTCCTGAATTGACTGCCGAGCTCGCGGGTTCTCATCTGGCGCAATTGGCGGCTGATAGGCCCTGCTCTCCATCCAGACGAGGTCAGAAATGGAAAGAGGTCGAGTGCAGCTCTTCGCACGACCTCAAAATTTCTTCTGGTTCAGGCGACATCAAGCCAGGCTCTTTTGTTGCTCCTGTTGACAAGCCGGGTGAGGACGATACCAAGTAAGGCGGTTCGAGTGCTAAAGCTGATTTGCAGGTCGAGGATAACCCTTACGCCTTTGCCTGTCGTGTGGTCGAGTCTCCCCCCTCCTCTCAAGGTAATTATAGGCCAATCTCCATTTTAGCTTGTTTTTGGATGATCGTCGTACCAGGTTCAGCTCTGGTTTTTACTCGCTGTCTCAGTTTAGTATTCATCAGATCTACAACTTGTCTAAATTCTGGTTTCCCCTTCGAGAGCAGCAGGGTTTTTTGTCTGGGAACGATTATGTTTGTATAACCTGTTCTAGTCATTGTGGGTTGATAAACTGATGGAGTTTCATGGTCGGTTTCCCCGATGAGGGCGGCACTCTTTTGCTGAATTGCCTGACTGAGCTTCATGGTTGTCTCTGTGTTTTGGCACTGTGGCTTGATAATTTGTTAGAGCTTCATGGATGTACTAGAATGCCCATTTCTCGGGCCAGATTTTCTGAGGCCCTGGCCTCCATGTAATGTAATTTTTGTATACTAATAGATTAAGGTTATTCAGGAAAAAAAAAAAAAATCATACTATTAAAATAAAAATAAAAATAAAATTTTGAAAAAAAGGGGAGTACGAATAAATGCTAGTTTTCTAGTGATTTTCTTTATTGAGATTATTTGGTAGCTCTTAAGTTTTTATGGTCGCTTAAAGCATTGATTGAAAAGATCAATACTAACATTGAATTAGGCCTCTCTAATGGAGATGCATTGGTTAGTCTTTTTTGTATGTTTTGCGAGAGCTTAGGAGGAGTGGGTAGTCCCATGTTTGATGTAGTGTAAGTGCTCATGAATGTTTTGGTTTATTGAGCTGCCAATTTCAGCAATGTAGGGTGTCCGAGAAGATTGATGAAATACCTAGTGGTCTCTAATGATATGAAAGGTGTTTATGTCATCCCATCTTTGTGTGGGACACCCTACATTGGTGAATGTAGTGGCTCAAAAAATCACATGATTCATGAATATTAAAGGTGTTTATGTCATCCTCTCTTCTTCTCGAACATCCTATATAAGCTTAATAAATCTAAGGATGCATTACAAGGACATCAAACATGGGAGTATGAGCTCATATGCTCTAGTAGAAGATGAAGAAAAGATTAAACAACACATATTTATTGAACATGTCATGGTCATTGTTAGGATTGGTCATTTCCATCACCACAACTTTACCGAGACCATAGAAATTGAAAGGAGGCAAAGTAATTTAAATTGGCTTGAAAATTATCATTTGTTAGGTCCTTATTGTGTCTTCTAAAGGTTTTTATTTTTATTTATTATTTTTATTTTTTTTTTTATTTTATGTGTATTATTATTATTTATTTATTTTTATATTTTTTAAAAACATTATTTATTTATTTATTATTATTATTATTTTCACCTTTATTTACTTATTTTTTTATTAATTGAAATTATTCCTTTGATTCTTTAAGTTTGACTAATTGATTATTTATTTATTTATTTTTAGATATTTTTATTATTAGTTTTTGAAAAATTATATTAAAATATTATTTATTTATTCAAAAAAATGTTTTATTAGGTAAAAGCATAGTGTAAGCATCGAGGTGGATTACTACAACCAATTCTGATTCGAGAGTGGAAATGGGAGGTCATTTCCATGGATTTCATTACAAGTTTTCCAAGGACATCTAGAAAACATGATTATTTTATGGTTGTGGTTGAGAGGTTGACAAAGGTAGCACACTTCTTTCCAGTGAATTCTAATTATTCAGCTACTCATGCATCATGGGTTTTCATGAGGGAGATAGTGAGGTTTCATGGTGTTCCGAAGAAGATTGTGTAAGATAGAGATGCTAAGTTCACTTCTAGGTTTTATAAGGAGTGCACCCACTAATGTCACAAATGATAGTCAAACTATCCCTTTCACATACGTCTCAATTGGGTCTCCACTCGATTTGACATGCATGTAGTTAACAATAGTAAATATTCAGCTGCATGTGAGACCACTAGTTGTGAATTAATTAATAATTAATTCAGTGATCTCTCACTAGTGTATCTTCAGTTACAACTAGCGCAACTGAGTTTAACTCACTTATAACTAAGTTAAAATACTTTACAACTCACATAACTACACATCCAACTCTGTTACAACTTCAAATCACTTAGTTACAACTAAGTCCACTTGCATGTCCCACCAACCAACCTCTAAACTCGAATTTCTTATAGCTAACTAATTTGTCACTTGAGTTAACTATTTCCAAGTGCTCATTGAGAATAGATTATTGTTTATTGTCCAACTAATATTAAGGGATAATAATACCTGACATTATCTATAAATAGACATGTAATCTATAAATAGAACTCACACATACATCTATAAATAGACTTCATGTATAAATATAATTTTCTCATGCATATTTAAATAGACATCATATATAAATAAAATTTGCTCATGCATCTATAAATAAAACTCCACCTAAAAATAGCCTCACTGTCCATCCTAGTGTAGGTGCATAATTTTCACTCGGATCTTCTTGTTGAATCTCAACACTCCCTCTCAACAAGAAAGGGATTATCCTTCACCCCGATCATGTCTCTATGGTATATGAATTTGGTCCTCGTGAGCGCCTTCATCAAAATGTCTGCATCTCGATCTTCTGTAGGAATGTAATGAAGCAACATGACCTTCTGCTGCACACAATCTCTGATATGATGATACCAGATATCTATTTTCTTAGATCTATCATGAAACACATGATCAATCGAGAGTTTAATGCAACTCTAATTATCACAATGAATCATTGTTTGATCTGAATTAGAACCAAACAAACCAACAAGGTCTTTCTCATCGAGATAGCCTCACATGCAGCTTGAATCGCTTCCATGTATTCCACTTCCGCTAAACTGAGTGCCATGGATCTCTCGTTCTTTTTGTACCAAGAAACAATTGTAGATATGATACTAAAGATCCCCCCCTGATGTGCTCTTTCTATCCGTTGGGCTACCTGCCCAATGTGAATCCACTAAGCCATGCAAATTCACCTAATAAATCTCTCTGTACCATAATCCATACTCAAATGTGCCCCTTAGGTATCTCACGACATGCTTGCTCGCCTTCCAAAATATCTTGGTAGGCTTAACCATCGCTTGACTAAGTTGTTTAACTGCATAGAAAATGTCTGGTCTCGTGTTCACAAGATACATTAGAAAACCCACTAACTGTAAATAGACAGTAACATCCACTACCTCTCTAGATGTAATATCCTCTTTCCTCCAGTTTCATGGAAGAGGAGTATCCATGGGTTTGCAGCCCTCGATGTCAAACTTACCGAGTATCTCCGTTGCATACTTGCCTTGAGACAGAAAAATTTCACCACCTCGCTGCGATATTTCCAATCTAAAGAAATAATGAAGAAGGCCCATATCCTTCATCTCGAACTCCTTCGCAAGGTCCTCCTTGTATGAGTGTATCATCTTCTCATCAGTAGTCAACATTAAATCATCAACATAAAGAGCAATGATCCAAAGCTTACCCTCCATCACAATTGGGTATAGGGTTGCATCCGCCTCACTTTTGGTGAAGCCCAATCCAGTGAAATAGCTCACTAATATCAATATTACATTGATTTTTTTATTTTAATCCGAAAACACATGACCATGGTTCACTAATATTGATATAACATTGATTTTTTTTAAACAATGGAAAACCTATTTTACATATGATTTTCTTTTAACAATTACATACATTAATTTCAATAAATTCTAGTCAAAATTTAAAAAATTTAAACCAAAAAAATACACCAAAAAAAGGCTTCCAAAACAACTCTTAATGAGAATGAAGTAATCAATGGGAGTGCTCTTTTACACGCATGTTCCAGCTACTTTTGTATTGGGAATGAAGTGTAGACATAAGCCCCATTTTTTATGGGATTAGTTGTTCGGTGTAGTTTTGATGAATTACTGAGTAAATAATATTTAAGATCATTTGGAATCCAATAATTTGAAATAATTATAAAAGATGATAAATTAGTTGATTGTGATGGTAAATAAATTTATTTTTTTTAAGAATTTTTAATGTATTTTTTAATATTTATAATTTATTTGAAAAATACTAAATAGAGACTTTAAGTAGAGAAAACAAATTGAAAAAATTCAAAGTATTAAATCTTAGAAACATTTTAATAAAAAAATAATATTTATATATAATAAATGAAAAATTAATAATAAAATATTTAAAAAAAAATAAAAGTGAAAATAAAACTAAAGTAATTATTATATTTTAATCAAACTTAAAAAATCAATAGAATATATTCAATTAAGATAAAAAATGAATCAATCAATATCAACACCAAAATTAATATCAATAATAATTAAATAATATAAAATTTTGAAAATATAACAAATACAACTCAACAAAATTATAATTATTTTAATAATAATAAATAATAATACTATTAAAAAGAAATTGAAAAGAGGGGAGGTACCAATAAATGCTAATTTTCTAGGGATTCTCTCTATTGAGATTACTTGGCAGCTCTTAAGTTTTTATGGTCTGCTAAAGCATTGATGGAAATGATCAATACTAACAATGAATTAGGCCTCTTCAATGGAGATGCATTGGTAATGTTTTTTTTTGCATGTTTTTCGAGAGCTTAGCAGGAGTCGGTAGTCCCATGCTTGATGTAGTGTGATTGCTCATGAATGTTTTGGTTTATTGAGCTGTCAATTTCAGCAATCTAGGGTGTTCGAGAAGATTAGTGAAACACCTAGTGGACTCCAAGAATATGAAAGGTGTTTATGTCATCCTGTCTTCTCGTGGGACACCCTACATTGGTGAATGTAGTGGCTCAATAAAACACTGAACACCCTATGTAAAATCTCGGCTTAATAAATCAAAGGACTCATGACAAGGAAGGCCCCATCAAACATGGGAGCATGGGCTCCTAAGCTCCAGTAGAACATGAAGAAAAGACTAAATAGCACATTTATTGAACATGTCATGGTAATTGAGTATGCGCTCTTAAGCTCTGGTAGAACATGAAGAAAAGACTAAACAACACGTATTTATTGAACATGTCATAGTCATTGTTACGATTGGTTATTTCCATCACCAACTTTAGGGAGACCATAGAAATTAGGAGGCAAAGTAATCTAAATTTGCTTGAAAATTAGCATTTCTTAGGTCCTTTCTATGTCTTCTTAAAGTTTTTACTTTTATTTATTTTTATTATTTTTATTTTTATTTTATGTGTATTATTATTTATTTTTTAATATTATTATTTATTTATTTATTATTATTATTAATTTGTTTTTCACCTTTATTTACTTTTTTTTTTTTAATTGAATTTATTCCTTTGATTACTTAAGTTTGACTAATTGATAATAATTACTTTAGTTTTATTTTTATTTATTTTTTTATTTTTTAGATATATTTATTGTTAGTTTTTGACATAATATATTAAATATTATTTATTTATTAAAAAAAAATATTATTAGGTAAAAGTAGAGTGTAAGCATTGAGGTGGATTACTACAACGAATTTTTATTCAAGAGTGGAAATAGGAGGTCATCTCCATGGATTTCATTACAAGTTTTCCAGGGACATCTAGACAACATGATTATTTAAAGGTTGTGGTGCACACTTCATTCCAGTGAAGTCTAATTATTCAGCTACTTATGTATCATAGGTTTTCATGAGGGAGATAGTGAGGTTTCATGTTGTTTCTAAGAATATTCTCTAAGAAAAAGATGCTAAGTTCACATCTAGGTTTTATAAGGAGTTATTTTCATGTTTGGTTACAAATTTGGCCTTCAATACAGCTTACCGTCTGCGGAAATATGGACAGACAGAGAATTTCAACAATATTTTGGAAGACATGTTGAGAATGAATGTTATGCATCAATAGTGATAGTGGGAAGAGTATCTTCCACTTGTTGAGTTTTCTTACAAAAATGGGTATCAAGATTCGCTGAGGATGAGTCCATTTGAGGAACGCTATGGGTAGAGTTTTAATACTCCTATCACATGGAGTGATCTAGTGGAAAAGTTATTTATAGGACGAGACATGTTTCCATACATGGAATTGAAATGCAAGTTATCAAGAATAATCTAAAGGCTCGATAGGACATGGAGAAAATTTATGCAAATCAATACACATTGTTTAAGGAATTTCATATTGGGGAACATGTGTACTTGCACATCAAGCCCGATAAAATATCCTTGAGGATTGGTTCATGTGCGGAGATGGTACCTTGGTATTGCAGGCCGTTTGAGATCCTTGACAAGATTGGACTAGTGGCCTACATACTTAAATTGCCTCCGATAGTGAAAGTCTATGATGTTTTCCATATTTCATTTCATAAAATATATGTAAAAGATGTTGGTCATGCTATTGATTAGTTTGTATTACAGGTGGAGCTAGAAGGAGAATTCATGCTAGAACACCAATGTATTTTGTAGAGAAAGATGTAGGTTAAAGTGTAGTGGAAGCACTTTGGTTCATGAATCTCCATGGGAGATGGTTGATCAAATGCAAGCTATATATCCTTCCTTATTTACTGGTTGAGGAAAAGAAGTTTTGGTATATGTGTATGGATGTAAATACCAAAATGTGTTTTGTTATAAAGCTCCAATAAGAAGTATGGTTGTCATGTTGTTATCTTTGTCATGTTGGTTTTATTTTCAACACTTTGATCATTGTAAATGCTGCATTGATCTATGTTATAAAGTTTCATGAGCACTATGTTTTTCTTTTCATTATCCTTTCTGGTCGTAGTTGTCTTTGAACACCAAGGAGGTTGTTCCCCTAAGATGGAGGGTATTGTAACAACCCCGAGTTAAAAGTTAATGTAATAAAGTTAATAAAGACAAATTAATAACCAAGGTCATGGGACATGTATTCCAAGCTGAATGTTTGGAAAAAAATCCTAGTGTGGGTGTTCATTTGGTTTATTATAGCTAAAGGAAATTGGAAAAGTAAATGGAAAAGTATTTGGAAAGCTAGGAGACATTAGTCGAAATTTTATTTATGAAAATATTAGAAATTAGGATAAAAGGAAGGTGAAAGCGCAAAGGTTGCATGTGAGGAGGAAAATGGAGGAAAAATAATGGAAATTGAAGAAAATAGAGATATCACTAATAAAATGGTTTTGGAAGACGAATTCAAAACCTCTTTTCAGTTATGTTTTGGAGCTCTCTCTGTATTATTTATACTCTCTCATAATCTTGCACACTTAGATAATTATTGGAACACTCTAGCATTGGGGGAAGGAAGGAAAATAAAGTAAAGGGGAGCAAGGATCAAGCAAGGAAGAGCGGGATCAAGTGGCTACAATGGGATTACTTGTAGATATCGAGTTACATGTGTGATTTCCTAGTTATTTTTGGCATGAATGGAACATGAATGTGTGTTCTTGGTTATCTTGGTTTCATTGGGATGCATTTTGCAAGGGGTGACATTGGTTTTCAGCATTACCTTGCAATTTTGGGATAGCGAGGTGCGATGGGGTTTCCCTTACTTGGTTGAGCTATATTTCTAGATACTTTTGAAACTGAGTCGATTGGTCTCACGAAAAATCACAAGGCCTAGGAATCCCTAGACAAGTAAAGGTGGGATTCTAGAAAATACTATTTCTGTATACCCTCGTTGTGACATGGAATCATCGACTAGTAAATGGAGGGATATATGGTAAATTCTAGAGGAATCCATGCTTGTATAGGCCTAGTGATCTGTCGACTAGTATATGGTGGGATTTCGGGAAATCCTCGTAGTCTATATTTCTTTATGGGGCCACTAATCACTTGGAAGGATTGCAGTAAAGCCCGATTGTATAGATAAGGGTTTCGGGCCTAGGAATCCTTAACGAGTATTAGAAAATATATATACTAAATTAAATTAGCAAGCCTCGGTAATTTTTGTTGTAGGTCCCACATTCATGCTTGGAATATAAAAAGGTTACTCATAAAAGGAGAAATATTACCTAAAAACATGAAATCTAGGGGAAAACCCAAAAAAAAAACATGAAAAACAACCCAAAAATGAAAAGTGTTAATTATGCATTACCACTTTATTTTTTCGAGGTAAATTTTCAACATTCTCCTCATGACCAACCTCCTCAACTTGTTTAGTGAGAAAAAATATAGTGACCTTGCAACACATATTTCCCTCCTTTTCGATCACAAAAATAAAATTTTAAATAATCCCAATTAACCACTTCTTTCTTACATCCCATAGACCATATCGGTGTGAGGGGACATTAATTATCATCATTAGCAGTGATGCCATTAAAGATGAAATATCATGACTAAAAAAAAACCTTAAATTTCTAACAATTTTCTATGCAAATAGTTGAAAAAGTAGAAAAAAAGATAGGTCAACGACTTAGAAATAAACCAATTCGAGGGGGAAACCTCCTTTAAATTACATAAATGAAAATTTCCTAGATGATTCAAGTGATAAAATCCTACTTTATATATATAATCAGAGCCTATATAACAATAATAATGTAAGCGCACAATAATAACAATAGTGGGCTTCTATGGGGCACAATGATAACACTATGGGGACAACATGGTCACAACAATAACAATAAGGGGGCTACACAAATAATAAAAATAAGGGGATACACTAGTATTATAGGGACCTAACAATCTCCTCTCCTTCAAAAAATTCTTGTCCTCAACGCTTGAGTAGTTCTAGATTCTTTTGTATAAATTCTCATCCTCCCATGCTTAATATTACGCAAGTAAGTTCTTCCACTTAATGAGATACTTCGAAATTAATCGATTTTATAGTTACCGAGTTCTTGTTTTTGTGAGTGCTTCATGTTGCAATATGATTTTTCCTTCCTCTTCAAGTTCTGGAAATATTGTTTGAACGGAGATTTTGTTACCTATAACTTTCTTTAAGCATGAAACATGGAAAATTCGTTGTACTCGGGAAGTTCCTCGAAGCTTCAATTTGTATGCCATAGTACCAATATTTTGCAACACCTTGTAAGGACCATAGTACTTTGGATATAATTTATTATCCTTCTTAGCTTTCATGTGGGACATTTGTTTGTATGGTTGTAATCTTAAAAATACCTAGTCGCCTACGTCAAAACTTCTTTTGCTGCGATGTTGATCTGCCTATTTTTTCATCTGATTCTACGCAAAAGTTAGGTTATCCTTTAGGAGGTGGAGAACTTGTCGTTGATGCTCGATGTGATCTTCCACTTCTTGAACCTTATAATTTCTCTCAAAGATGACGTGATAGAAGATGGGTGATATCTATAAGTGTCATAAGTGGGTTCATTTTTTCTGCAGTGTGGAAGGAATTATTATACCACAATTCATCGAGAGCTAACCACTTCACCCATTGTGTTTGTTTTGTAGATACACAACAACGAATATATCCTTCCAATCATTTTTTCACTTTCTCAGTTTTCCCATCAAATTGAGGATCATAATATGAACTATGACCTAGTTGAGTGCCCACAGAAGAAAATAATTCCGTCCAAAATTTTCTAGTGAAAATGGGATCTCTGTCGCATACAATAATATTTTGGTTTCCATATAGATTTTGAATTATTTCCATAAATGTAGCAGCATTTGTATTGGCTTTAAATGGATGAGATAATGCACAAAAGTGTGCATACTTGGTAAGCCACCATGCTGACTGTTACACAGTAATTTGTCACCGTCCTTACCATTCCCCATCCCGCACAATGGAGGACCCATTCTGTGACCTGTGAACATTGTCATGCCTTGAAATCATCATCAATGCATCCCTCTGAACATGAGCTTTATTTGCCCTTGAGACATCTCCTTGCAAAAGTCATAAAAAACAACCCTTTTAGCATTGGCGCGGGTGAGCAGTTCAGTACTCACGCCAATGGGGAAATTAATGCAAAGAGGTCGCGCCACCTGGCGCTCTGTCATAGAGCCGTAGTCGCGCCACCCAATTTGGGAGTTGTTTTTTAAATATGGATGGCGGGAGTTGAGTTCTAACAAATTCACAAACCATCACCTATCTTGAGTTGGGAGGTTGGCCGCGGGAGTTCTATGGAGGGAAGTGGTTTTGCCACCTCCCATGGAACCTTCCTTGTTGATAGGGCCAATCCCATAATAATAGGGATCCCAACTCCTCCTTCCCCATCTATAAAAGCTTGCTTAGATCAATGGCAAGCTAGTCTTGAAGTGCCTAAGCTCTGAATCTCCATATTCCCAAGGGCCTTTGTGTTGTAAAGCACCCTCTCTTTCCCTTAAGGCTGACTCAAGTAAGGAGACCATTGTCACGAGACTCTGGAGAGGTTTTCCCTTTCCTTGGCAAGCTTTGCGAGACGTGGACGACTGGAAACCCGTTCGAAGGAGACCGCGACGTCAGAACTTGGTTGTAATCTTTCTTCGCTGGTTATTTAATAGATGATTATGATTATGGTTCCACTCCGTTTTCCATCATGTTAATGCGAGTAATGTCCTTTCTGACTGATGTTTAGTTACGTATGCTGGTTTCTATGCTTGTATCTGTTCGTTTCTTCCATGTGCAGGTGTTCATCCGCGGAGATCGTGGAGGGATTGTGATCTGCCGAGGCTGAGGAACGGGGACGCTTCTTCTTCAGATCCTAGCGTTGGAATCCAGGCAGGCTTCTATCTCCAGCCTTTTCATTCGTAATTAGGAACCTGCGTCATGACATTGTTTGTTTGTTGCTAGACCCCTGCTGGGCTAGTAGGGATCGCCTCTGTCCGCAGAGGGGATTTACCTCCTCAACAAATTGGCGACTCCGCTGGGGATCCAGCTTGTTGTTGATTGTTTTTTGATTTGTAAACTATAGACGGAGTCTGAAGTACAGCCAGATAGCCTTCGAAACGCTTCTGCCTAGAATTAGCGGAGTAGATCAACGCTACTTCAGTCGATCTCCGGTTTGGTTTGCAGACTGAACGACTTGGAGTCTTTGTCTTGCCTTGCCGTTTGTATCTTGTTTTTCCTTGCTTGATGAACCTTCTGGGTTGGATTTTTTTGTGTGTTTTTGCTTCTTGGATTGCTTAGCTTGCATTGGTCTGTTTCTGGAGTGGCTTATTTTTAATTTTTTGCTGAGAAACTCGACTGGCGCGGTTTTTAACCTGACAGTCGCGCCACTTGGCGCATGTTGCCTTTGTACAACCCGCGCCACTCGCCTTCTGGCGCCAGTTTCACTCTTACAGTCGCGCCACCCCTGTAAGTTTTTGAGATTTCTCATTCCTGAGCTCTCTGAAGTTGACCAGTGTTTTTCTTCTTGATTTTCCGACTGCCTGAGTGTGTTGGACTTTTGTTTGGCTGGGAATTCACCTCCTTCCTTGGGTTGTTTGCTTTTATCTACCGATTTCACTTTTCAAGCCCTAGGTCATCTAGTGGCTTAGTGCATCGAGCCCTCCTTGGGAGTTTTGGTGTTTGGATTGTCCTGTCAACTATCTGATTGATCCTCCACATTCTCTAAGTAGTTGTTCATTGTTTCATTGCGATTTTTGGGTGATTGTTCATTTCTTCATTCGAAATTCGTTAGGTCTTGCTTTGGGCCTAGATCACACGGTCCATTGGAAGCCTTTGAGTCTTTCCTTTGCTTTGAGAGACTTCGGTCGATTTGGGAATCTGATTGCTTGTGTTGGTGAGTGAAGTGTGTTTGTTTCGCTCTCTTGGATATCATTTCTCAAGTTGCTCCATTCATTTTCAAGTTTGATTAGTGCATATTAGCCGTTAAACATTGAAAATCAAAAAAAAAATCTCTTTGCTTTTGTTAATTAGTGCAAATTACAATCTTTTCCATATCGCTAGTGATTAGTGTTTTGAACGAAAAAGTTGTCAATTGCATTAGTTGCATTATAGAGCTCTTTGTTTGGTTTCCGTTCATTTCGTTTGTATAAAAGCTCTCAACTCTTCTCTAATTAGTTTTCATCGAACGAAATGTTGCATTGTGGCATATAGCTTTGCATTTAAGAGACACTACATACGATAGGGCCTGGAAATTGAAACTTAATTGAAGATCAACTGTAAAATTTATTCAATTAACCTAAGGCAGCATTGGAACTTAACGAAACATATTTAGAAGGTCTAGGCTAGAGACGTGTTCCGGCGTCGTTAAACCTAGCAGCTGTCGTTCGCTTGTTGGCTTTAGACAGCGCTAGTACGAACTTGTGCTCCCCGTACCATCGCGTATATAAAGGGAGACCCCCATAGGTTTTCAATCCTTTATCCACAGGAAGCCGAGTCTGCCGCCCTATACCCGTGATACACCGAACACAGCATTCGGGGAGACTACCTGCACGTACGGAAAGTTCTTGGTCGATTTCTGTTTCATTTTTGAAACCAAGGTGTATATTGCAGTTCACGGATATTTGGTACACCCTTTGTGCCTAGTTTTTCCGAGCAGTCATTTGTTCTTTTCTGACTCCCTAAACTTGAAAAGACCGTCAAGCGCTTGTCCTTTCACGCTTGTGTCAACTCTGAAAGAGATAGAGTCATATTTTTATCGTTTCTCGACTCTTGAAACATGAAACGGTAGAATTTCTTACTTTCCAATGTGGTAAAATTAATCGCCCACGATTTCACACCTATTTAGACGTTGCTTGTTGACCGTTTGAGCGTGTGTCTTAACTCATTTTCAGCCCGTGTGTGTGTGTGTGCCTTTTTCTTTTAGTCTTTTGCCACAGTGGCGGAACCATCGGTTTCGTCTACTGATAGTCCTTACACGGACGATTCTTCAGAAGCTTCTGAGCCTTCTGTTGAACCACAGCAGCCTGTTGTTTCCGAGTTTCCTGACGGGGGACCGGTTCTCGCCGAGCAACCCTTTGGAGGACCAGTTGAGTTCAATTGGCCCTTTTCGGACCCTGTGTCCGAATTGAGATTAGGAGCTGATTTCCTTTCTCTTACATCGGGTTCACCGTTTGTTGCTGCTGTTTTTCCTCCTAGTCCTCGCCGTCTTCTGCGTGATTTAACGGCAGGATCAACCATGAGTGATTCTGGTGAGGAAATTCCGGGCTCTGATGACTATCAGCGCATCCCTCGTAGATTGTTTGAGGGAGACGGTTCCGAGCTGGCTACCACATCGTCAGCCAGTCCTTCTTTGCCACAGGGATACAGATCTCTAGGTCAGATCATTTCAGCTGCTGCCTCTATGGGGATATCATCTCCCACGTCGAGACCAGCTGCCACTACACCCGGGGTGTCCCCTTCGACGCCCGTCACTTCTGTTCCCGTTCGGCCCACTGTTTGTGTGGCTACCTCTTCTGTTGTTGTCTCAGCATCTGCTACCAGAGCTGGGCCAACTCCGAAGGACATTTACCTAGCTACTGCTATACCGGAGAATATCTCTCCGGAGGAGTATCGGTTGTTTTTACAACAGCCGAACGCCGGAGCTGGACAGATTCCCCAAGATCCTTACCGATCTTTCTTTTCGCACTATGCACAAGACGGCACTCCCGTGTATGGTTTTCCGGGTCAGCTTGACGAGCATGGGGACATTTTGCGCCTTCCTGCTCCCGAGGCTTATCTTTATGTTCAAGTTTTACCGTACAAACTGTGCCACAACTCGACAGTGATGCCTCCTTCTACACAACCCACAGATAAATAAGGTCAAAGACGACTCAATCACAACAAATTTCTATTCGTCATCACAAGCGCAAGGGCCATTGTACCAACCGCAAGGACTATATTACGCCCGTCGTCAACTCGCTCGGCCCTCAAATTTCGGGTATCAATCGTGACCGACCTACAGTCCTTGGGGCAAATCCAGCCTTTCTTACCGATGCAAACCGGGCAGATCCCTGTCAAGCGACCACAGCATATCAGCCAAAGACCACCCTATGGTTCTCGCTTTCAAAGTCAAATCGGTTTCCCCGCAAGCACCGGTCCTGTTCCCCACCACCAAAGCAATCCTGCCTATCCGGTATAACCCGGTGTCCCGCCTCCAGGCCAGCCGGCCCATCCGGTACAACCTGGGGCCCACTTACAACCAGGTCAACCTGCGCAACCAGCGCCGCCTATTTATCCGGGCCAACCTGGTCATTCAGGCCAGCCCCCTCACTCGGGTCAACCTGTTCATTCAGGGCAGCCCTCTCATTCTGTTCACTCTGCTCAACAGCCTGCTCATTCAATGCCACAGCCAAATCAACAGCTGCGCCCTACGTATCAGGCTCCACAGGGTTCCACTTATCAGCAGCCTACTCATCCTCAGAGTGGTTATTATCCTCATGGTCAGTCTCAACCGAACTATAATCACTCTGGAGGCTCTCAAATATCATCCCTCTCCACCTTGCTCACTCTACGCTCAAAGCAGCCCAAATCCAAACGCTCGCTATACAAAGTGATGCTCAATCGTGGCTCGAACCCCGGTTATCGTTTCGCACTATGGTTACCAGCAGCCAAATCAATCTGGTTATACGAATTATGCCCCCTACGGTCAGAATCCTCAAGGACAGAACCCATGGGGGCAGGGATATTCACAACCATCGTGGAACGCAGGTACCGGACCTTATCCTGGGACTGGCATGGTAGTTAACCCTCCATTGCCGTTCCTGGCTACCTTGGAACTACCGGACGTTTCGAAGTTGACCAATGATCCGATTTCTCATAATCCATATTGGCCTCCGGTTCCCACCAAGATACCAGGTGACTGTCCCAAGTTTGAGGGCAAAGCTGGAGAAGACCCCCAGGCGCATGTGATGACGTATCACCTCTGGTGTTCGTCTAACTCTTGGACCGACGATTCGATTCGTCTGCGTCTTTTCCAGCGTACTTTAACAGGAGCTGCTGCTAAGTGGTACATAGAACTGTCCCGTGGTATTTTTCAAGATTTCAACTCGTTAGCCATGGCTTTCCTCACGCATTTCCAGTTACCGGTCCGGTATGAGGCCAGGACGCACCTCCTATCTTCTCTGAAGCAGGACTCGGCCACTCACATCTCGGATCACATCCATGAGTGGCGGCGCCGTCGTCGACTGATCAAGTTTCACATACCTGATCAGATTTTGACTCACTGGTTCACCACCTCCTTTGTCAATAAAATCGCTCAGGATATCGCGATGGGAGCGTGTGTGACGGAGGAAAAATCTATTGCGCGTGCCCAGTACCTAGATCTTGTTTATTCACAGTCTGGCACGCTTTATGAAATCTTGCCTGATGCTCCACGGCCCGGAGCCACAAAGGCCCCGCCTACCCCTACGGTGGATGGTGTCATTGGTTCCGTTTCTGAAAATTCGAAGAAGTCTTCGAATGGGAAGCAGAAGGCTAATTCTTCCAACAATACCTCTGCTAATCCCGCCTCATCCGATTCTGGTAAAACCGCGGAGGTGAATGCCGTCCAGGCTAATCCTGCGGACAAATCCTCCAAGGGGAAGAAGAAGGGCAAAGGAAAATCAAAATCTGATGCCCCAAAACCAGAATCTAAAACTCGAACTGAGGATGGCTCCCAACGTAAGCCGAAATTCCCTTGCCTCATCTGTGAAGGTGACCATTACACTAAGGATTGTCCACGACGGTCCGAAATTAGTCAACTTCTTAAAGGCTCAAAAGGGACTCCGGCTGTTTTAAAAGAGCCATTTCCATCTCAGCAGACCCAGATGGTCGAACAAGGCTCATCATCTGCACCGTTTGGGTCTCAGGTTTTCATGATGAAGACTAATGCACCTATCACTATCGCTACGAGATCGAAGGATTACAATAGTCAGCAACAGGCACCCGGGAAGGCAGTTGCGGAAGGGCCGCCTCCCCCACCTGTTTCTGGTCCGTTGGAAATCAAGAAGCCGACTCTCGAACCCGTTGTGAAACCACCTCCCAAGGGTGTTCTTCGGAGATCCTCTTATAATCCAAATGCTCGTGCCGCTCAACATTACAGTATTGTTGAGGATCTGGCACAGGCGCCATGTGCTATGTCCGCACTTGAGGTTCTTCAAAGTTGTCCTTCACAACGGAAGGCTTTACTGTCTGCCATCGGTGGTATCGATCCCGCCGACTCGAGCCTTCTCACCTTTGATCTAGAGAATTTTACTCCCCGGCTTCCACATCAAATTGCTTTGGTCATTCAAGTCGAGATTAACGGTCTGAACGTTCATAGAGCCGTCGTAGATGAGGGTGCATCTACTTGCGTTATGTCCTCCGCTTGCTGGAAGGCCATTGGCTCTCCTGCCTTGTCATCGTCTCCCAATGCCCTTGAGGCATTTGATGGTCGGGAGTCTAAACCCCTGAGAGTTCTCGAGAGTCTTGCGATCACATTACAGGGAAAAACTGTCAACGTAGAAGTGGAAGTGGTTGATGCTAAACTCAACTACAATATACTTCTTGGCCGCAACTGGACCCATGCCATGCTCTGCGTGCCGTCTACTGTCTTTCGATTCATTAAGTTCCCCCATGAGGGAAAGATTGTTACGGTAGATCAGTTGTCAGATTAACGGTCTGAACATTCATAGGGCCGTCGTAGATGAGGGTGCATCTACCTGCGTTATGTCCTCCGCTTGCTGGAAGGCCATCGGCTCTCCAGCCTTGTCATCATCTCCCAATGCCCTTGAGGCATTTGATGGTCGGGAGTCTAAACCCCTGGGAGTTCTCGAGAGTCTTGCGATCACATTACAGGGAAAAACTGTCAACGTAGAAGTGGAAGTGGTTGACGCTAAACTCAACTACAATATACTTCTCGGCCGCAGCTGGACCCATGCCATGCTCTGCGTGCCGTCTACTGTCTTTCGATTCATCAAGTTCCCCCATGAGGGCAAGATTGTTACGGTAGATCAGTTGTCATTTTTCACCTCTAGCTCTGAGAACAACGTGTCATACGTGGATCAAATTCCGAATCCCCCAGACAGCATAGGACCTGGTCTTTTCAAGGACCCTGTTCTCATGGGTATATTCCCCGCACCGCCACCGAATACCGCTCAAGTCAACATGTTATCCAGGACTGATGACCCCTGGCTTATTCCTACACCTGAGCAGGTATATGAGTTTGGAGAATCCATGCCTTTAATGCCAGTAGAGATCAGCTACTATGAGATTGTTGCTGCATCGGACCCTCCACCTCCTCAGCATGCTCCGATGAGCATGGCTCTTGACGTCTACTCACAATCCCCCTGGCTTGGTCAGGCTGATTCACCTGATCCTCTTAGAGAGACTTTTCCTTCAGATGAAGCTATCATTGAAACTATGTCTCTTGAGGAGCTACCCTGGGGCGATGGGCATCATCGCTCCTCGTTTATGCCTAGCTTGGGGGCAATGACTGACTGTCTAGAGCGTTATGCTACTCAGGTTCCTTCCCCTCCTCTTCAAACACCGATCTTGACGCACGAGGTCTTTTCAGAGGGTAATCTGAGTAACATTACTCAAACTGTTCCAATCAACATCTCTGTTAAACCAGGGATTGTTGAGAACATTCATGTGGGTGTGACTTGTTCTCCCGAGGAGATTCAAGTCTATACAGAGCTTTTCAAAGAATTTCGAGATGTTTTTGCATGGTCTTACAAGGAGATGCCGGGAATTGATCCAAGTATTGTCGTGCACGAGATTCCAACCTACCCAGGTGCGAAACCCGTGCGCCAACGCTTATGTCCCATGCATCCTCGGAAAGCCGCCGCCATCAAGGCAGAAGTTGAAAAACTTCTGAACGCGGGTTTTATTTATCCTATCCCCCTTACAGAATGGGTGTCCAATATCGTCCCCGTTGATAAAAAGCAGGGTACAATTCGAGTCTGTGTGGATTATCGCGATATCAATCGCGCCTGTCCTAAGGATATTTATCCCACTCCGTTCATCGACCAAATCATCGACGAATGTGCCGGGAGTGAGATCTATTCCTTAATGGACGGTTTCTCGGGCTATAACCAAATCAATATTGCACCTGAGGATCAACATAAGACCACATTCATCTGTCCGTGGGGCACTTTCGCGTACAGAAAACTCCCGTTCGGCTTAAAAAACGCTGGCGCCACGTTCCAGCGCGCGATGTCCTATGCTTTTCATGATATTCGCCATATCGTCCAGCCTTATCTGGACGACTTGCCAGCCCATTCGGGTAAGCGAGAGGACCATCCTGAGCATCTCCGCCAGATATTCCTTCGTTGCAGACGCTACAACATCAGGCTCAATCCTCATAAGTGCGTCTTCTGCGTTGATTCTGGCTGTCTCTTGGGCTTTATAGTCTCGAAATACGGAATTCGCCTTGACCCCCTTAAGGTTGAGGCCATCATAAATCTCCCATCACCCTCCTCCCTGTATCAGTTACAGAGTCTACAAGGGAAAGCGAATTTTCTTAGGCGCTTCATCCCGAATTATGCCGAGGTGGCCAAAGGATTCACTCGTTTGTTAAAGCAGAATGTTCCCTTTCACTGGGACGAAATTGCTCAAGAATCCTTTGAGAAGCTGAAGACATTGCTAGTCAATGCTCCGTTGCTTCGTCCTCCGGACTACCACCGCGACTTTACTTTGTATCTAGCCGCCGCATTAAGCACCATCGCTATGGTCTTGGTGCAGGATGACGAGAACGGTGACGAACATGTCGTTTATTACCTATCTCGGAACCTTCTCGACCCGGAAACGCGTTATGCACATGTCGAGAAGTTGGCCTTAGCAACAGTACATGCCGTACAACGCTTTCGCCATTACATCCTTTTGCGCACGATAACAGTGGTTTCAGACTGCAACCCTATGACGTATATTCTTTCTAGACAATTACTAGGGGGCAAGTACTCCAAATGGATCGTCATCCTGCAGGAGTTTGACTTGGAGTTCACCACTACCAAGTCAACTAAATCACTGGTCTTCGCGGATTTGATATGTTCTCTCCCTACAGACTCTGTTCCGTCACACTCAGAAGATCATATACCGGACGAAACGATGTTTCTTATTGATACTCGTGATCCTTGGTACGGTGACATCATAGTGTATCTTCAGACCGCGACATTTCGGTCTGAGTTGGATAAAACTGCCCGCCGTCGGATTCGGCACCAGTCCCAACCCTACCGTATCGTAGGAGATACCTTATATCGTATTGGAGTAGATTCGGTGCTCCGACGATGCCTTACCTTGGAAGAGGCTGAGAAAGTCTTGAATGACTGCCACAGTGGCGCCTATGGCGGACACATGTCCGGGTATGCTACTGCCCAGAAGATTCTGCGGGCAGGTTATTTCTGGCCTTCCATATTCAAGGATCGTATCACTGCAGTCCGTAAATGCCATCCGTGCCAGATTTTTCAGCGCAAGATGCGCGCGCCGCCATTGCCTTTGCATCCCGTTATTACCGTCGGCCCTTTTGCGAAATGGGGCGTGGATTTTATGACGTGTAACCCTCACTCGGCCGGGGGGCATGCGTATATCATCGTCGCCGTCGACTACTTCACTAAGTGGGCCGAGGCGATGCCTACACTAGCTGCTGACGGAAGAACGGCTGCTTCATTTATATTCAACCACGTTATTGCACGATTCGGGGTTCCTCAAGCCATCGTCACTGATCATGGTACCCACTTCCGTGATTACATGATGACGGAGCTGACTTCAGTGTTGGGCTTGCGTCACGACAGTTCAACACCATACTACCCTCAAGCGAATGGTCAGGTTGAAGCGGTGAACAAGGTTTTGGTCACCATGCTTCAGCGAACAGTTGGGATTCATAAATCCAGTTGGCATCTCCAACTATTCTCAGCTCTCTGGGCATACCGAACATCTGCTAAGAGTGCAACCGGGTTCACACCATTCCAATTGGTGTACGGTCTGGAAGCCACTCTGCCGGTTGAATGTGAAATTCCTTCGCTTAAATTAGCTGTGGAGCTCTTACCGGATACCTCTCCTGAGGAAGAATGTCTTCTGTATCTCGAACGGTTGGATGAAACCCGTCGACTAGCTGCTTTGATCATCGAAGCACAAAAGAAGAGGGTCAAATCTCATTTTGATCAATCTGTTTCTCCTCGTTCTTTCATTGAAGGAGACCTCGTCCTCTTGTACGATCAGGCACATGATAAGCTTGGAGCCGGTAAACTCCAGCCTATGTGGCACGGTCCCTATATAGTAAAGCGTGTTTTGAAAAATGGGGCCTACGAGCTTATAGATTACGAAGGAGTTCCATTGGCGCAGCCTAGAAATGGGTTGTACCTTAAGAAGTACTACGCCTGAAGTGATTTCTTGGTGTGGTGTGTGTACATAGGTGTGTGATTGTCATTTTTGTGCATGGTGTGGTGTGCTTTGTAAACATCTTTCTGCTGATCGGGTCTTCCTGGTTGTGCAGATGTCTATTCGTCCATTTGTTGGTTTCGCGGATGGTGCCTCCCGCAGTACCAGGAATCTGTCTTCCGCAGCCTGGGTAATCTACGATCCTGCTGGTGAGTTGATTAACCTGCAAGGTGTGTGTTTAGGACGTACCACGAACAATATCGCAGAGTATAGTGCCGTATTGGAATTGTTAACCGGGGCAGTAAACCTTGGTATCCGTGAATTGCTCGTGTACCTAGATTCGCAACTTGTAGTGTTACAGCTGAACGGACACTATTCGGTAAGGAACCCGTCGATCTTACGTCTGTATTTGCGTATTCGATTACTGGAAAGGAATTTTGACTACATTACATATCATCATATACCCAGGCATTTGAATACATTAACAGATGCAGTAGCAAATTTGGTTTTAGATAGACATTTGCGCAATTTATAATCATCATCACATGTAAAGAAAGACTCATCCAGAAATAGATATGTATATATATAGATATCGAAATGTTTACATAGAGTGTGTCACATAAAACTCAAAAAATATACATAATCGTCTTAGTACATCCTGAGACACTATGTCTCTCAAAAATAGGTGTGGTATAAATCCTAAGGACTAATCCGCATGGTGCTCATGATAGCACGTCACTGCACGCACTAGGCGCCTCAGGATTCGGTGGATCCGATTCGGGACTCCCACCGTGTGGCGCTGGTATGCCATCGGTACGTCTGATAGCCGGGCATAGTCTGGGATCCCATGGGCAATCCCCTCGAGGTTCTGGATCAGTTCCTCTCCTCCGGTGCCTTCCCCCTGGATCTCAGGGGCGAGTTGTGTCCTCCGGGAGATAGGAGACATCCCGGCTGGTCTCTCAGGTCCTACATCTGCATGCATATATAATTGTGTCAAGACAAATGTGTATTAACAAAAAAAAAACATATAAACATAAAATAAAAAATATGAGGTCTTACCCAGCTCCTCGTCCCAGTCGTCTCCTTCTGGTAGTGGGAGATCTGGGTCCCCGGTAAAGTCAGTTCCCGAATAGGGCCAATCTTCCACGACGATCAGTTGGCGCCGTAGCCACCTAAAGAACTCTGGCCTCCAGGACATCTGTTGGCCACTTCCAGATCTGGGCATCAGTGCTGCCCAGCGAGCCATTCGCGGCTCTCGTGGTATCGGACTCGCCACTGCGGCCCCTTGGCCCTGGAAGATTGGTATGCGTTCCAGAACGAACGATACCAAGATGGAACCATACCCGAACTGCTTCAGTTTCCCCTGTTTGCACTTTGTGAGCTGCCTTTTCATGTTGATGGTTACTGCTTCTGCCCAGTTGAACAGTAGGGGACCCATGCATTCTGAGGCTAACAGGAGTTGAGTCTTCGTGGCCTCGTGCGGAGCCTGCGATCCAGCAGCCCGCGTAATGGTGTGGAGAACTACTCTCAGTGCTAGATCAGGGATGGTAGAGATGTATACCTTCTTGCTTCCTGATCTTGTTTGTGCCCCTCGGCACACCCGCGCCATTACCTGTTCTATCTTTTCCCCGGATGGTCTGCTCCCAGTCAGTACAGGGATTGGACCTCTGCGGGACAATCCAGTAATGAAATAAATGTCAGTGACCTCCAGTTCTAACACCTGGTCTCGTAGCCTGAACACTTGTTCATTTTCATCCCAGATGTTGATTAGATATTGGAGGAGCTCGGGCTGAGCTCGTAAACATGGCGTGAGGAAGAAATTTTTCAATCCACAGTCTCTTAGAGCGTTCATGCAAGCTTGGCTTTGCATGGCCTCCTCATCCTCATCTCCGTGCTCTCGTTCCTTCCATTCGATTGCCATTTTGAGTGGTTATCTGCATTCACATGGTCAAAAACCCCTGATTAGATCTTTGGTGAGCTTCAAATTTCAAGAAATTTGGTGTAAATACCGGAATTTTAGGCAAAATATTAGGTTCGGCCGCTGGCGCGGCTGTTTTGCTAACAGTCGCGCCATGTGGCGCGAGCCCTTTAGTAAAAAGAGCTCAGTGGCGCGGGTCCGTGCCCGATACCCGCGCCACTGGGCCCGGCCCTAAAATTTTAAAAGTGGCCACACAAAGTTGATTTCTAAAGGAAACCATTAAAAAATGTATAGAAATGAAGAGCTAAGGAGCGCCTATTACCTGTGACAGACGAGAAGCTGAATGGTTGCCTGGATTGGTCGCAATCACCGTCAGAAGATTCTGTTCCAAAAGGACCACTGTTGCTTTCCACAAGGTAAATAGTAAAAAGTAATTTCATTTTTACCAATTAGACATATTTATAACTTTTTCGACGTTAAATGAGCTTTAAAAGTTATTTTTTGTCAAATATTTGCATATGTTATGTCGAAAATGGATTTTACGCTTGCTTGGTATGTGCAGCAGCAGGTTTTTGCGATTTAAAAATATGGACACGAGTTGTATTTTATACTTTTTCGGACTCGGTAAATACATGAAAAAGTCACTCTGGAGTCATCTTTCAGCTCTTTTCTGACTCTCTAAATATGAAAAGATCACCGAGGCCCTTGTCGTTTCGATCTCGTTAAAATGGACACGAATCGACATTCACCCAGTATAAGTTTAACCCTTTTTCGGGCTGGGCTGGATCGATTACGAAAAAGGAATACCCTAGCCTATCGCGACTAGGAGGTTTTCCCGGATATTGTTTTCTACCTTTCCGGATCTGGGAAACTATTTACGAAAAGGGACCTGTGGAGTTTTCTTTTCCGCTGTCTTTTCAAACTCTCTAAACATGAAAAGACGCCGAGTTCTTCCTTTGTCAGACTCGTTAAACCCTGATGACATCGGATATAGTCGAAATGACGTTCTCCGAGTTTCTCCTTCCCGGGACTCGTTAAATGCACTAGGATGGATTCGCCCGAAGGGCGGACTTATATCGCAAGCATATGCTATCCCCTTCAAGCTTGTTATTAAAAATAATTGGGGTACTCGCCAGAAATGGTGGGGGAAAAATGGAACCATCGTCGTTGTCGTCGGCAGTATGTCGCTCTTGAACATGGCACTTGTCCGCATTCATGTCGGGTTGGGGACATCTCATCTCGTTGCTTCATTTTATTTCCTCCATGGGTTTGGGTAATCTTTTTTTTTTGACCTTCTATCTGTTCACTACTCCTCGTCACCATGACCCTCTGACCGCCCATGTCAACACGTCAGCCCACTGCCGTGCTTTCGTTCATGTTCAAGAGAAGTTGACCTCTGCAAATATCAACCTTCCTCTGTTTCTCATACGATCCTGATTCACAACAAAACATCATGTTCCTCTGTCTCGTGTCGATGATGTGGGAATCATTATGGCCCACCTTCGATCAAGGTCACTTCCCGTCGACATCAACTCATTATCCAGGAAGTTGGTCTAGAGACTCCTTATGGTACCTTGGAGCCTGCATGCCTCAATGGCAGGTTCGTCGCATTCGACGAGAGGTTTACATCATTGGCCTCCGATCGAGTGATTCTGCGGGTGTTCGACGTCAATTCATTTATTCACACGCCGTATATTGTACCTGTAGTACCTTGGGGACCATTGTCATTATTGGTGGTTTCTCTCGCGTCGGTTAACAGCTTTCATCATTGGCTGGTAATCCGACGATGTTCTTACATGTTCGACTTCAGCTCACATATTCACATGCACGAACTTGTACTTTGTTGGGTCGAGATGGAGCGCAAGACCCTGGATTGTGTCTGTTGTAATCCAGGCTGCGATTGTGGATTATTATCATTATGTACATGACTCACTGATTGGATGGCTGCGACCATACCCGAGTCTATTTGATCTTAGTTGGATGGCTGCGCCCATACCCTAGATCCGGATTATCGTATACTCTGTTTCGGATGGCTGCGTCCATACCATATATATACATCATGTACTTGAGATATCAGTTGTATCTTTCTGCGCAGGTTTTCCGACGGCGGGCCTTCGGTTGAACATGTTCTCGTAAAGCATTTCACCCCTCTCGCTCTCGGGCCTCATACTTTAGGGGGCATCTGTTACACAGTAATTTGTCACCGTCCTTACCATTCCCCATCCCGCACAATGGAGGACCCATTCTGTGACCTGTGAACATTTTCATGCCTTGAAATCATCATCAATGCATCCCTCTAAACATGAGATTTATTTGCCCTTGAGACATCTCCTTGCAAAAGTCATAAAAAACAGCCCTTTTAGCATTGGCGCGGGTGAGCAGTTCAGTACTCGCGCCAATGGGGAAATTAATGCAAATAGGTCGCGCCACCTGGCGCTCTGTCATAGAGCCATAGTCGCGCCACCCAATTTGGGAGTTGTTTTTTAAATATGGATGGCGGGAGTTGAGTTCTAACAAATTCACAAACCATCACCTATCTTGAGTTGGGAGGTTGGCTGCGGGAGTTCTATGGAGGGAAGTGGTTTTGCCACCTCCCATGGAACCTTCCTCGTTGATAGGGCCAATCCCATAATAATAGGGATCCCAACTCCTCCTTCCCCATCTATAAAAGCTTGCTCAGATCAATGGCAAGCTAGTCTTGAAGTGCCTAAGCTCTGAATCTCCATATTCCCAAGGGCCTTTGTGTTGTAAAGCACCCTCTCTTTCCCTTAAGGCTGACTCAAGTAAGGAGACCATTGTCACGAGACTCTGGAGAGGTTTTCCCCTTCCTTGGCGAGCTAAGTGAGATGCACGGCCTCCGGAAACTCCGGGCTCGAAAAGACCGCGATTGCCGCAATCTACAATCTTCGCTGGTTATTTAATAGATGATTATGATTATGGTTCCACTCCGTTTTCCATCATGTTAATGCGAGTAATGTCCTTTCTGACTGATGTTTAGTTACGTATGCTGGTTTCTATGCTTGTATCTGATTGTTTCT
This sequence comes from Pinus albicaulis, assembly GCA_034641835.2. Taxonomy (NCBI): domain Eukaryota; kingdom Viridiplantae; phylum Streptophyta; class Pinopsida; order Pinales; family Pinaceae; genus Pinus; species Pinus albicaulis. The sequence continues at coordinate 260,237,069 of CM076570.1, forward strand.
TCTATGTGCAAGTGTTCATCCGCGGAGATCGTGGAGGGGTTGTGATCTGCCGAGGCTGAGGAACGGGGACGCTTCTTCTTCAGATCCTAGCGTTATGACCTCCTTCTACTTCTATTCCAAACTCCTTCATTCAGAATAGGAACTCCGCGTCATGACATTGTTTGTTTGTTGCTAGACCCCTGCTGGGCTAGTAGGGATCGCCTCTGTCCGCAGAGGGGATTTACCTCCTCAACACCAGCCTTCATCGAACTTTGTGCTCCAGCTATGTACCTACATCAGACTCCCAAGGTACACAAATTCATGACCTCCTAGTCATATGCATCTGGTCTTCTCGTGACAACTTCAAATCATGAGTTGCAACATGCCTCTGCAGTAACAAGTCTCCACCTTGCTACACGATACCTCACCAAACTCTTTGCTATAGGATAATACAAATATCCTCACCTTTCTCTACTATCATGTGCACAACAATTCTCTTACCATATTTTTTTAAACAAATTGTACCTTTATTCTACTTCTTTTGTTGCGAAATATGACCTTTACTTGATGTCGAACTATTCAAACTTGCCAATACATTAGTCAAAAATTTCCTCAAAATCATATGTTGTCTCTCAACCAACTATACCTTCCAATTTTAATTTTGTCAATTTCATCTTCCAATTCAGTCCTTGGCTAGAATTAGTTGCCTTTGGGTTGCTCATCAAATCTTCATTTGCTTCATCCACTATAAAAACATCCTCATTAACATCCGCACACATGTGTTAATCACCCTTAGGTTGTTACACCATGGATGCAACTCAACTCCCTTGAACGTTTCCTCCACTGAGAATTTGATCTGTGTCTTAGACTTCAACCAATCCCATTTTACTTTCTTCTGGAGACTTCATTTGTAACCATCATCTTCCTCATTTTTCTGTAGTAGTCTCATCATAATCTCTATAACTGTAATTTAATTTTAGTTACTTCTTTATCAAGTTTGTCTTGAATTGATATATTATGGATTCTCTCTGAACCTTTACTATGACTCTCAAGAGTCAAAAATTTCCTTCTTCCATGAGCTTCTCCTTGGTTACTGTGAGTTTCACACAAGCCACTACAACAAGCTGACTCCACCAACCTATTTTTAAATATCATACTAAGCTCTTCCATGCCTTGTCTTCTCCTAAAATTCCTTACTCTTTAATATTTATCTAAACACTCTCTACTCTTCTAGTTTATACATGTAATTTACTCACATTCTTCCTCTAAGAACGTTTTTGTTCTTCCTCACTTACTACTACAAGGTTCCTTGCCATCATCCTCAATTGAAAACATTCATCACTCCTACCTATAATCAACAATTAATTCATAATTAACTGAAAACAAAATACCATTGCCTCATTGTTCAATCTTCACTTGAACTCACAATTGCTGCTACAAAATTCTTCCTAATGTTGTCATCAATTCTTCTTGTTCATTATCCAACCATAACTCTGGTGATCTTGACTTTCTTGTAGGAATTGTTTCACATGATTGAGTTATGATCTTAACTCAATCATCTCCTTCTCAAATTATTCATTACTCATTCCTTTGAGTCCAAATGCTTTGACACTTTTCTTCTTCTGCTTGGGACTTTCCTTTGAACCCTTGTTAGGACTAATAGCATTCATCTTCATTTATTCCTCTTGTGAACTCTCCTTTTCTACTAGTGAGATAAAACTAGCCCTTATCTTCTTTGTAACAAATCTGCTACTTGTCACCCATACCAATTCATCCTCTTGGTATCTTCTCTTCTTTAGGTTCTGCAGTAGAACCCCTTCTTGAGCACTCTTTCTCCTATGCTTTTAAAGTTGTTGGCTGTTATATATTCAATTTCTCACTCTTCTTAGTTTTCAACAAATTTATTTTTTTGTTGGGTTCTGTCACCATTTCTTCATCTAATATACTTTCCTGCTCCTTCTCCCATGACATGACTTACTTGTTATGGTAGTTGCTACCAATTCAGTCCTGCAAACATAATTCTATTAATGACCAAGTTAGCATAAACATCACATTCACTTTTATAATATCTATAGCAAGATATCATATTCCACAGTCTTTCTTGGATCTACTTGCTGAACCAATTCCTTTCAACCGATACACTTGTTTTTCTTCAAGAGCATATCAACTCTTCACTCCTTGCAATCATATCACTTACTTCCTAAGAATTAAACTTGTCCCACTCTTGCTGTAAGGTTATTCTTCCTTAACTCTTTGTGAAAATTCTACTGCTTTCCTAAATATCAAGTTCTCTACTTAGTGTATTTCCTTCTCCTATCCTTTATGCCTTTTTCCATCTTCCTTGAAATTTTTCATCCAAGAGTGCACTTCCTCAAGCCGTAAATTCAAATATGAGAATTGATCCAACAGTTCAAACCCTGATGCAAGACTTCCTCTAGGGTTTTACCCAAAATGTCTCCCACTGCAAGCTATGTCATTGTTGTCCTGTAATTATGCATTGCTTCTTTCACTAAAGCCTCTTTTCATTTTTCTTTGAAAGCTATTTCCACTTTCCACATAAAAATATTTAAAAGTCCATTTCCTCTTGAACAAAAAACTCTGTTATGTTTTGTCCAAGTATTCTCCTAATAACCTGCATAACCTTAACTCAAGATAGATCAAAGTATCCTCTCAACCTTTTCAAGTTAAATTATGTTCAAGGAATTCATTTTCTCACAATTTCATTATATGCTTTCACAACAACCCATTCAAAGGGCCTTCATACACAATCAACATCTAAACTTTAATTCCAATCTTCTTAATGGACACTTCATGAATTTCAACTAAGCTTCGGTACAACCTTTAGATCAGTTAGGCTCTAATAACACTTGATGATAGGCTGGGGCGAGTTACCATGAGTACCAATAACCCAAGATACTCCATCTTAAACCTTTGATCAATTTCCCACATTGTTTCATTGACTAATTGTTTGATCTCTTTGATCTCCATAATACACTGGGAATGTGACTTTGGCTTCTTAAATTTAGCATTCAGTGTAACCTTAGTCTAGGCTAACATAGCATTTTGGTTGGTCATGGTAAATTTAATGTACCAGGATAATGCTCTTTCCTGCAGCATTGTTACCAACTGTGCTTTCTTCATATTCTCATCAGTTATGTTCTGCAATCTCCATATCACTTTTGTAACAAACCAGAACTGCTCAGGATCATCCGATCATTTGAAAATAGGCATATTAGGTGAGTGAGCCATGGTGAACGGGGGAGGTGGAGGTGTAGGTGGCGGTGGAGAGAAAAAATGGTGATGGGTGGTGATGGGGGTGGAAGGTTGGGGAATTCCAGAAGCGCCTTGATGATCCCCAAACTTTACCGACGCACTTCTAGGGGTAGTAGGGTGGATTTCTCCTTCTTCACTTTCAAACCCAAATAGTGGATTGTACTCAGAATCAACGTAATTATTATGATCTACCCTAAATCTCTTACCCCGTCATGTAGTTCTGGTTTTTTGTCCTTCGAACATCAATCTAATTGCATTTGTAGTACACATTTTTCACACAATAGTATCTTACTCCAAAGTTTCAATGAATTCAAGCACTTGCCTCACGGGCCTTTGAAACTTTTGCACTCAACTTCGTTATAGGATACAGATGTATTGATCGTGAACTCAGTAATAAAACCTCCAAGGATGTTATCAATCCAATAATCAACATCCTTTGCGACCTCGTTATCATTCCCCTTCAATTTCTTGATCAGCTCAGGAGTCCATGAAGTAGGCCTATTGTTAAAATGGGTCATTTGATCAGCTAGTCTTGATAACCACTCGTGCAGCTCGCTAGAAAATCATGAGAAAAATATGTTGTCTTTATCTATAAATATATACAATTGCAACCAGTTTTCAGTAGATAGGTGTGGATTTCTATTTTCTTTCGCAACAAATTCACGTTCTTTTAGGTCTACCCAGTCTTGAATATCTTTCTTAGATGGATGCCACACCCACATATCCCTTATTGAGATCCCAGTCCCAGCAACGGAAAATTTTTTTGGATTGATGGGGCCTATACCTAGGTTCAGATATGGTTGCACAAACCAACAAAACCCACTATTACTGGCCCTTTCGACAACGATCTGTTGTGTAAACTGAGTCTTACCCAAGGAAATATAGGGGGATGTTAGAACCATATTTATGCATCCATAGGGATAATGGAGTGTGGCTTTAGGGCTTATATTCCTTTCAGTACTTGACAGAGCTTCGCAGAACGGATCTACTAATTATATAGTCGCAGTTCAACACTTACGTTGTACTAACTTGTAGATTGTGTCATCTGACTTTAACAAGCATAAAACAGTATAAATAACCCTAAACAGGACTCCGCGATGCAAATATAAGTAAAACAACACATATAACATAAGATGCAAGTAAATAAAACACTTAAACTCAAAACACAGATCTGTCTTCAAGAGTCTTTCATTAATGCTAATATTTCCCCAATACAATCAATTCCACCCTGCGCACTCAGTTGTAGACTTCCTAAGGCATTTTTGCACTCAGCTGCAGGAGATTTTTCTCTAACCCAACCCACATAATACAGACTCAAGACAATATTACATCCAAGTGCATCACATATCAAGTATCATCTATTACTTTTTTCTCAAGACTATCCTAGACTCCTTATATAGTCTTTACATTTACAATACCATGGTCCGAAAACCATGGGTGGAGTTCAATGTATACAAAATATTACCATCCTTTTACAAAATAAGGGGCTTTGACCCACCCCAAAGCCCATAAGGCTCTAACTTAGCTTCGTGTTGTGCACTCTGCTCCTTGATCTGCAGAGTCTTTCTCAAAATATTCTATCAAGGGGTCCTCTGTCCAACAAATTCTCTTTACAAGAGATGGACCCGTAAAAACATCCTTAACATTATAGAGCTTCTAACTGAATAAACATGATTTAAATGCAGTACTATGAGTTGAGAATCAAATGTAATGTTTAAACGACGAATGCCAAATGAAATGGAAACAGATAATAGATCAATGACTACACTATACTTTGCAATATTGTTCATCGTTTGACCAAACAATATTCCATGGAGACTTACTAACTCATAGGTGGGAAAATATATGGTCCAAGCTACAGAAGACATGTTATGAGTACTATGACTAGCACCATCAACATAGATAATGTAATTTTCAAGGAGTGTCGACATTTTTAAATTAAGTGTAATGCAAGATAAGCAGGGGAAGTTGAAGGAGTTTGTAAAATCAAGTAAAATTTCCACGCATGTAAAATATGATACAACAATGTACAATGTACCCATGCAGTGAATTGGGCATAGTACTTCTTCAAGTTAAGCCGATTTCATTTAGGTTGGGCGGAACCCTAGCTATGGAAACCAGGGGTTTCATCACTGGTTCTCGGGTGTATTGAAGGCCTTGGCAACTGGAGCTTAGTTTCTTATGGGTGGAATCGACATACACTGTCGGTTTGTGATTTCGGCTCTTGGTATTAGGGTTATATACTTTATTTGCACTTTTTTCTCGGGGGTCATAATTTATTTTGTATGGGTCACTGGCCGGTCTACTTCCCCGCGTGATTTTTGGTGGTCACGGGTTATCGACCTATACACGACACTGTGCACTATCATGATAGTGCTCTGACCAAATTACTATCCTAATACTTGTTGGGTTTGGCCTTAACAGTTCCGCAGTGTGGTTAATGTGAGACATCTGCAGTTATCTCCACTACTGGCGATATCTACTTGCGCTCTGAGTTGTGGACGACACCTGTGGTAGTATTGCGGGTCCCAGTAGTGGGGAACTGAGCGACATCTGCAGATGGACCCTGTGGCACTTTTCCACACACCTGCGACTGTGTCAGCTACTATATCGCACCATCTGCTGGTCATGAGCTCCTACAAAGAAGAGGTTGACTACTCGGAAGACCCTCTGGCGGGAATGGATATCTGGGGACAGTCACCTAGGGCTAAGGTGGAGGACATGGTGGACATGATTCCTGCACCGGTTATTTCCACTCCGAAACTGACTCTACCGGTCACTCATGCGAGTTTCTCGTCTCCAAATGGGGGTTTTCTGGATACCCAGACCTTTTCCTTCCCATCGCCATCTGTTATCAGCCTATGGGAGTATCAGTGTCTGGATGCACTTGTCCTGCCAGAGGAAAATATCATTGAATTGACCCAATTGACGACTGAGAATTCTGATTACATAGGTGTTGCGACTCTTACCCTAGAAAATCTATGTATTGGGGGAGAGATACCCATTTATTCATCTGCTGCGTCTGAGTTGGTGGCATCATTGGGGTGCTTCGTCAACATCCCTATTGAAGCACAGTTAGATGATACTCAACCACCGTCGTCTGATTCGAAGGGGTCCGGAGTACCTGGTGCAGAAAATGGTGACCTGCACTTGCATAAGGGGCCGGGGAAAAAATCGCAACTGGCAAAGAACAGGCACAGCATAAATACAAACTTTGGGAGAGATAGAGGCATGGCCAATTTAGAGCAAACGGCAGCCACCATGCTTGTGGGAAAAGTCCACAGACGCAAATATTCCACAACGCGACTTAAGATTTGGACAGAGGATATTTGGGGAGGGCTTTTGGAGCAGCTTCTGAGGGTCACTCTCTTGACCAGGGGATGGTTCACTCTTACTTTCTCTCAGCCGGCACAGGTGGACTGGGTAATTAACGAGTACTGTCATATCAAGATGCACCCAGTTCTCTTGAAGCGATGGTTCCCATTATTTGACCCAAACAAGGAAAAATCGGGCGCAGGACCTATCTGGATGAGATTACCTGGGTTTCCTATTCAATTCTGGAACGAAACAGCTCCTCGTAGCATTGGGGAGGATTTCGGTCATTACCTTGATCACGACCGATCCTACTTAGTTACTGGAAATTGTGTCGTTGCCCGTATTCTGGTATTTTTGGACACTCGCGATGGGTTACATGACAACTACAATATGTTCTTCGAAGGGATGGTCTGGCAGTAGATACTGGATTACGAGGGGATACCATTCAGGTGCCGATGGTGTCACTCAGTGGGGCATCTATATAAATAATGCTCGCTTTTGGGTGTGGGGAACCCTCAACATAATACAATTGCTCATGCGGCCACCCAAACGGATCCGGTTACTATCATGTCATCAACAGAGGAGCTACCGTGTGATGTTGATCATTGGCCCGAGTCTGTGTTCCCTTCCTAGCTTATTACCCATGCCCGGACCCATTCCTCACCGGTCCAATCCAATCAGCATCTCTCGACTATGGTTCCAGGTACCACTCTATCCCCCTCTACCTATAATAATTTGTTTACTCCTGCATCGTCTTTTACTTCACATCATGCACTTTTTTCTTTACACTCCATTAGTTGCTCTGTTGCATCTGCCCCCCCTCCATCCCGCCCACCATTCCTCACACCTCTGCTACGTCTATTGGTCTTTCTTCCCTTTCGACCACTGATTCCTCATTTGTCGAGCACCATTATTTCCTTCGATCCTCCACTCACCAAACCCCATTATCTAACCTTGGCATTGGATCAGGACTAGGTATTTTTCCAACCAGATCTCGTGGTAGACCCTCTACTATCTCAAAGGCAATCAGAAGAGCTAACATCGAGGTGGAGTTAGGTACTCAATCATCCCTATTTTGGGTTCTTGGAGCAAGGAAACCCAAAGAAGGGGTTCCCTCATGATTTGTCTCTCTTTTAACTGTAGAGGGCTTGCCAACCCAGTAAAAAGACTGGCTCTAAAGGATCTACTGGCCACATCACCCATTGATGCTATTTTCCTCCAGGAAACTTTGGGGGATGGTATCACCATTATCAAGCTCCAAAATACTCTCCTTCCGTATTGGAAATTTGTTACGTTGGACGCCTGGGGCCGATTTGGTGGATGTGTGCTAGGTATCAACAACAGGACTACTCGGATGACAATTTTTTGGGGAAGGGATGGAGTCATTGGAATGGAGGTCTCCAATGGTGAATTAGCGTATTCATTCACCCTGATTAATTTTTATGGTCCTTGCATTAAAATGGAAAATTTTTGCTTAGTTTCACGCTTCTTCAACACCCGTATATCATCCTTGGTGGTGATTTAAACTTTTCTTTGGGGGATCTCGAAACCCTGGGGCCCTCAAGCCATTCTAGATCTGCTATTCGACTTTTTCAACACTTACCTGGAACGGGCCGAGCTGATTGATATTGACATGCCAAAGAAGCAACCCACCTGGAGAAATAGACGTATCGGAGAGGCAGCTTTGGCACGCCACCTTGACCGATTTCTTATCAAGCAGCCATTTCATTATCAACTGGTTAAAACCAGACAGTGGGTTGGCAGGGGTGGAATATCTAATCACACTCTGGTATTTATGGAATTCTTGGTTGGCGATCAGAAATCGCATCCACCTTTCAAATTCAATTCTAGATGGCTTCAGGATCCTGATTTTCATCATTTGGTAGCTCAGGAGTGGCAACATTGCTATCAATACCCTGACAGGGAACCTATAAGGGTTTTCAATGAGAATCTAAAATGTATCAAGGCAATCACTATCAAATGGGTTAGAGAAAAAAAAAGCATGAGGAGGAAGAGTTGTGTAGGGTTGAATCTGAAATCTCTCAGCTTAATGATTTGGATTATTTGGGTTTTCGCTTGATGACCACCAAAGAAAAACTGATTGCTCTTGAAACCACCAGGTCAAACATCCTTCGTCACAAGGAAGAGGAGTGGCAATTAAGAAGCCGAGCTATTTGGTTGAAAGCTGGGGATGAGAATACTAAGTTCTTCCAGCAGCACGCTAAAGGAAGGCGCAATATTAATACCATTTGGGAACTATCTGATCATACGGGATTTGTGGCCAAAACTCATGCACAACTTCAAGATCTGGGCATTCGGCATTTCTCAAATCAATACAGAGCACCACTCAACATCAACCTGCCGGATATCATGCATATTGCTAGTACTTTCAACAGGTATGTCGATAATTAACTGGCAGAAGAGCTCAATGCACCGATCACCATGGGTGAGATTGAGGGGGTACTAAAATGGTTTAAAAAAGATAAAAGTCCTGGACCAGACGGATGGCCTATTGAATTCTACCTTCATTTTCTCAAGCTCCTGGGACGAGATCTCCTCCTCGTCATTGAAGAAATCCAAACATTTGGCAGGATATATGATGGTTTTAATTCTACTTTTATAGCCCTTATCCCTAAACATGACCATCCTGAATCATTCGATGACTACAGGCCTATATCTCTCTGTAACTGCATTTACAAGATTATATCCAAAATCACTGCAAATCGTATTAAACCCATCCTCTCTGATCATATCGCTAAAGATAAATTTGCCTTTCTTCATCATAGGCAGATCCATGAAGCTATTGGTACCGCCTAGGAGGTCTTGCATTCCATTAAGACAAAGAACCTCAAGAGCACCATCCTCAAAATTGATCTTGCTAAAGCTTTTGATCATGTCAATTGGAACTACCTCCATCTTATTCTCATTCAAACAGGTTTTCCCCCTCCCTTTATTAACTGGATTATGGGTTGTATCAGTAATGATACTTTCAGCATTCTCCTTAATGGGACTGCGTCTGATTTCTTTCATGCTTGTAGGGGTCTTAGGCAGGGATGTCCCCTCTCACCTTTGCTTTTTGTCCTTGTTATGGAAGGCCTATCAACTCTGATAAAAAAGGCAAAGGCTGATGGTCAACTCCATGGTATTAATCTAAATGACATCCTGCAGTTGACTCACTTATTATTTGTGGATGATGTGTTTATTTTTCTAGATGGCTCTTGTCAGGACTGTATTCAATTTGAACTTATACTTCAGATATTTTGTAGAGCTACGGGCATGGCCCCCAACCATAGAAAATCCACCATTATCATGACTAGATGTTCTGCACAGGAACAGAGGTTGGCTATCTCTAAGTTCCCATATTTGCGCAGCGATATTAGGGATGGTTTGAAATATCTTGGTTTCCATCTCAAGCCAAATGACGACTAGATAAAGGATTGGAATTGGTCTATTGCAAAAGTGGAGAGTCGGATTAATATCTGGCATCATCGGTGGCTCTCACGGGCCGGAAGATTGGTATTAATTAAATTTGTACTGGAATCCATCTCTGTCTATTAGATGTCTCTTGCTTGGCTTCCCAAAGGAGTCACCAACCGAATACAGCTGATTTGCAGAAAATTCCTTTGGAGAAACTCGACTCATGATCGCATCTTTGCTTGGGTGGCATGGGATCAGATTAGCCAGCCTAAACAATGGGGTGGTTGGGGCATAAAGGATCTCCACATTTTTGCATCAGCCCTGGCTGCTAAATTGGGTTGGCACCTTGTTACTGGACACAACCTGGGTTACAGTTGCCAAATATATCGCTCCTAGGAACACCCTCGATTGGATTCAAGGAGATATTCCATTCTGTCTTGGATCCTCGATCATCTGGAAGGTTATCACCAAATCTCCGCACCTTATACAGCAGGGGCTGTCATGGAAAATTGGTTCGGGCATTTCTGTCGGAGTGGGTTTTGACTCGTGGTCAGGCACCGGGATAAATTTCAAATTGTCGAATTACATCATTAATCACCTGACCAATGCGGGTTATCACTATCTTGCTCAGGTTTCTGATCCGGAGCGGAATAATTGGCATGCACAAGCTTGGCTATCTGCACAAGCGTTCGGGATCCCCAGGGAGGGCCACCTTAACTGGTTTCGGTACACCAGTGCTCTATAAGCATCACATATCCGCCTCTCAGATCAAGATGATCAATTTATTTGGTCACTCTCACCCATAGGACAGTACTCCCCTAAAATTGGATATATCACTCTTTTCCCATCTCAAAGAACCTCAGGAAAAACTTTGGTGGTGGCATACTATCTGGAAGATGCAGGCACCCCATAAAACCATAATTATGCTATGGTGAATTCTTCACAATTGCATTTCGACCATGGACAATCTGTGTAGGCATGCCATTTATGGCATGTACAGATGCTTCTTTTGTTTCGCCCATGAGGAGGATGTTCAACACATGTTCCTTGATTTCCCCTCTATTGGGTTACTCTGGAATTTGGTCACTCAAGCACTGGGGTGTGCACACTCTTGGCATGGCACTACAATATCTGAGGCTTGGTCTGCATGGTGGCATGCTGTTACATGCCTCAAACTGCGAGATCTACCATTACTTATTGCTTGGGGCATATCGACTGGGCATAATCAGCATACCTTTGATGGACTACCGGTGAACTGGGAGCACATTTGTGTTGTCATCATTGCCACTTACAGCCTCATACCAGATGCGGTTCAGCCCAATCATTTAAAGATCATCACTCCTGAACGCATCGACCAAACCCAGACGTGGGCTTATTTCGACGAGGCTTCTAATCAACATGGGTGTGTGGGAGGGGGGGTTCTATACATAACTACCTCTCATTATTTTTACCTCAAAATGGGACTGGGATATTTCCGAACTCCTCTGCCTCCGACTTCTATTGTTTTTTTCCCAGGAAAAAGAATGCAACAATATTCAGATCTTTGGAGACTCACTTGTTGTTATAAATTGGTTCAATTCTCTTGCACAGTGTCACACTCACACACTTACATCATTATTGCGGGAAGTCCTACATCTAAAATCTTATTTTGATACTATATATGTCACTCATATTTACAGGCAGAGGAACCAAGTGGCAAATAAACTTTCCAAAGAAACCACGGAGCTAGATTGGGGCAGATGGTTCATCATTGAACATGATGGTGCACAGGTTTATAGATATTTTCACAGACCGTTCATTGATGACTTTCAGGATTTGGGAGCAGTCACTCCTTGACTGCATTTGGACAAAAATATTTATTGGGAGATTTTTTGGCAGTGGATACTTACGCTATTATATTTTACCAGTAGCTATTTTGTATTTTTTTCTTTATTGTACATAGCTTGGAATATTTCTATTATTTCCACACTTGATACATGCAGCATATTTTGCATCAATACATGAAACTACATGCCTCCTTCGAGAGGATACAGCTTTCCATGCTCTATAAATGGATATTACCAGTAAAATATAACATGTAATTTTTCTTTATTAATGAAAAGCTACGAATTTTTCCCCGGGTAAAAGGTTAAGCCGATTTCTAGGCTTACCCAAAGGAATCTCATCATATTCAACTAGCTCATAAGCACCTTTTTCAAGTGCACATTTTACGATATAGGGACCCTGCCACATAGGTTCAAACTTATCGGATACTAACTTATCATGCTCTTAATCGTAAACCAAGACCAAGTCACCTTCTGAAAACATGTGAGGATTTACATTTTGATCAAATTGTGCCTTAAATCATTTTTTATGAGTCTCGCTAGCTAATGTAGCATCACAACGAGTCTCATCTAAGTGTGCAAAGTATAAAAATTTTCTTCCTCTACAGAAGTAGCAGGCAATAGTTCGATTGCTAGTTTCAATGAAAATATTTCACATTCAATGGGTAAGACTGCCTTCAAACCATAAACAAACTGGAAGGGTGTAAATCTAGTTGCAATTTTTTTTGAGGTGTGATATTCCCACAAAGCTGAGAAAAGAAATAAATGCCAATTTTGTTTATGAATTCCTATAATCCTTTGAAGCATAGTGGTTAAAAAAAAATCATGACTTCTACTTGGCTATTTTCTTGTGGGTAATATGGAGTTGAGTCATCATAAAGTTTCGAAAATGGTTGCCATGGTCCGTGATGATGGCACGTGGGACACCAAACCTAGAAATTACATGATTGCATATGAAAAGAGTAGTTGTTTCACCATCATCCTTATAGGTAGGCATCTCCTCAGACCATTTTGTAAAATAATCCGCGACTAGGATAATATACCCATGCCCCCGGGTCAAGTGAGGTTACATGTGATGCCCCATTTCACAAAGGGACTGACGGTGATAATTGGGAGAAGAAGAGTAGGAGGTGCATGCATTTTGTGATGACATATTTGACAATTATGACATTACTAGACTACAGTAATGCAATATTTAATCATGGAAGGACATAAATATCCAGCATGCAAGATATTTTGGGCAGTGGTAAACCATGACATATGACCGCCACATGCTTCAGAGTGATGGTCGCTTAATGATTTTTCAGCTTCATAATGTGTCAAACATCATCTAAAAACATAATCAACACCATGACAATAAACTGTATCACCAACAATAGTATATTGTTGAGATTGGTACCGAATGCAACGACGATCAGTTCGAGAAAATTCAGGCTGAAAGGTTTGAGTTTGGAGATAAACAATAATATATCCATGCCAAGGGTCTAATGTACTGAGAAAGAGTGATTCACATGAAAGATAATCCTCTGCCACAGTTTTTGTCTCATAATAGAGAAAGTCATAGATAAGCTCACCAAACACCAATGATTTCTTTGACTTGGATTTCACAAATTCTAAGTCAAATTCCTAGATGATAAAAATCCATTTGGAATACTTTCCCCTAGAAATTTTTTGGTAACAATGTAAACCATGGGGTTTCAATCTGAAATCATTATTGCTCTACGCAATATAATAAAGTGATGGAGTATTTGGATAGCTTGAAGAGCCGCCAAAGCCAATTTCTCCACATGTGCATATTTTATTTTGGATTTGGTAAGATTCCTACTTAAATAATAAATCACATGTTCAATGTTTAATTCATCCCCTTGAACTAATATTGTACCAATGGTAATGTCAAATGCAATTAAATACAAAAATTAATCTCGGTAATAATCAGGTGGATGCAACAAGGGTGTGCGAGTCAACACGTGTTTAAGTGCATCAAAATACTTTTGGGAACTTTCATCCCATATGAAAGAGATGCCTTTTTTCAAAACCCAAGTAAAACGTTAAATTATCTCTACACAGTTTGGAATGAATCGACATAAAAGTTTTGCTTACCCTTCCAAACTTTGGAGTTGGTGCAAATTTAAAGGAGGAGGAAAATTCAGAATAGCCTCTACCTTAAGGGGGTCAACACAAATGTATTATTTAGATACGACAAATCCCAATAAAAGACAATATTTACACAAAAAACACATTTGTGCAGATTTAAGCGTATATTGTAATGTCGACATATGTTAAAGTTTGATCTTAGATGTGATGGATGATTTTCATTAGGGAAATTTTGAGGTCTAAAATGGGCCTCCTAAGGAAATTATAAAATAATAGTGGAAATAATAAAATAATATTTGATGACATCATCAAATTTTAGAGGGAAAAAAGAAAAAACTACTTTTTCAACTCATATTTTCAACTTGTCTCCCAAAGCTTTTACTCAAATTTCAAGCAGGAGTAATCGTTGGATGCAAAATTTAATTCCTCATCCAAGGAGTACCCATGTTGCATACTTTCGATGGGTCCTACTACACGAAAAATGAGAAATACATGAAAATCGTGATTGTAATCATGTTTTTCATGTATTTCTCATTTTTGGTGTAGCAGAGTCCATCAAAAGTATGCAACATGGATACTGCTTGGATGAGGAATTAAATTTTGCATCCAACGAGTAGTCCCGCTCGAAATTTGAGTAAAAAATTTGGGAGATAAATTGAAAATACGAGTTGAAAAAGTAGTTTTATTATTTTATTATTTTTTAATCTTTTTACCCTTTTATTTAAAAAAAGGTGAATCATCCTCCATGGTTGACATAATCATCTTGAATCCTATTGGTTCTTATAAAGTTTATTTTTGTTGTACATTTTTCTAAGGAGGCCCATTTTAGACCTCAAAATTCCCCTAATGCGTGTTTCAATGAAATGTCAGATAGATCATCTAAGTACAATTGTAAAATATGTTTAATGTCATAAAATGCATAAGACATAGCTCATTGAAAGGTGGCGCCAACATTCTTTAGTCCAAATGGAAGTTTTCAATAAGAAAAATTTCCCCATGGAAAAATGAATGCAGTTTTATGTTGATCCGTAGGGAGTATGTTAATTTGATTATATCCAGAAAATTTATCCATAAAAGAGAATATCTCATTGCCAACACAATCATAAATTATTTGATTGATATAGGGAGTAGGATAGTTTTCTTTAGGGCAACATTTGTTAATGTCTCTATAATTGATGCATACTCTAATTGTCCCTTGCTTCTTGTTAACAAGAATGATGTTGGAAACCCAATTAGTCAAGGGAACGGGATAGATAAATCCCACTTTTAGCGGTTTTTCAAATTCAACTTTTTTAGCAGCATCTTTTCAAGGATGCACTAGACGTAATCTCAGTCTAATAGGCTTAGCATCCAGGTAGGTCTTGATTTCATGAACTGCAATACTTGGGTCAATTCCTTGAATTTCCTCATAAGGCCAGGAAACAATGTCACTGAATTCTTGGAATAGGGACTTATAAGTCTGAATTTCCTCAAGTGAACATTAGGCACCTATATGAATGTTCACCGTAATTCCAATTTTCACTAAGATATTAAGTGGAATTTTCATAGATGTATTCTCTAAATTATTTTCAAATTTAGATTCAAGAATGGGAATTCAAGGTCATCTATGATCTCAGGTGAAAACATTGTAGAAAAGTTATTCTCAATCTTTTCAAATTTGGGAAGAAAAGAGGAACAATGATGATAATCGCCCCAAGGAATTTCATCCAAAGTCATAACTTCCATGAAACTTTCATATGTTGGAAACATGTTATTGAAAGGATCAAGAAATGATATTGGTTCCATCTAGGAGGTTTGAGAATATTCATCATTGATCGCATTCACTCGATCATTTTCAATAGGGAGTGGTTCCGAAAACGATTGAACATCAACCTGATAAGCTAGTTCCAATGAGCTTAGAGGCATTTGGTCACCATATGTGGTCAAATCAGATTTTGAAGGCACGATCCAAGGATCGTATGATTCTGGAGTGCTTGATGAGATCATGTTGACCTAGGAAACATTAAAAGGAGTGCTGGGTGGAGGGAGTGAAAAAGTTCCCATCAATGACAAATCTTTAAGTAAACTGATGCCAACATCTTCATAAGGAGTAATCGTTTTCCCCACGAAGGGTGCACCACCAGTGGAGTGAGGATCAGAAGTGTAGAAAGACAGCTGGTCTAATTTTAGTATTCTTCCTTGATGAATAAATAATATCATTCAAAAAAGTGATGATACCACTACAAACATTGTATAATTCCAACTTCGACCCAACAATTGATTGTAATCAAGTTGAGCATCAACTACTTCTGCCTTGATTGCAATCGTTTTACCTTATAATTCTACTGGTAGGTAATTAAAAATATCGTAAGGTCAAAATCCTCTTCCATCAAATGCTTTGAGAGTGGTAGGTGATTTATTGATAGTTGGATAACCCAATATTTCCAACAAGCAATAGACGTAATACACGTAGAGGCTCCCTCGTCAATTATTGTATGAAATACTCATTTGGTTTTAACAAAAACTGGTATTTAAAATGTCAGTTAATGCGAGAGTCTAGGTATATGATATTCAAGATCAAAGACTATGAGATTAGAGTCCTCGGGATCAATTTCTCCAATAGTTGAAAATAGTTATTTCCTTTTTGTTGGACATTTTTGTAGCACTTTGAGAGCTGAAATTGTTGAAGGAGACTGAGCCAGGTCTTCAACAATGTTATAATTATGTGTCACTCTAGCATGTGGATTAAAATACGACTTTCAAATAATTCCTTTCGGAGGCAGATGGATTACCATGTCATAATTTGGTTTCTCGATCTATAAAGGTTCAAAAGGAGATGGAATTGATACGGAAGGTTGACCATATTGACTAGCATCATTTCCATTTACATGAGTTTTAGATCCTTAATCTTTAGATCTAGTTGCTACCGAAACTTGTGAATACATCACTATTATCTCTATCGATGTGGATGAAGATGAGGAATTATGAGCCACCATTTTATTTTCTTGAGAAGGGAAAGGATATTTCAAAATAGCAGGTGTAGGAGAACCTTTGAGGAATTTTCCAACCTCTGCATGATGTGAGAATTCCTTAGTATAATGGTCTTCATTACAAATCAAACAACGATAATGAGGTTTATTTTTCTCTTTGGAAGGTTCATTTTTTTGTTTCTCCTTTTGAGAGGAATTTTGTTTTGCTTTTATTTTGCCTTTTTTATTACTTCAAGGTTGCTAAGTCGTACCAGTAGATGATTATACTGCATTAATTTCGGAAGTAATTTCAGGAGAAGTGTTTTCATTGGGTGAATTTTGTGGCCACATTTTGAGTATTTTTAGAATTATTCTTAGATGATTTACCCTTTGAATTTTGGCTAATAGAACCAATTACACCATCAGCAGTGTGTGATCTTGTAGGAGTTGAAACTTGTTGAGTTGAATTGGATGGGCGAGGTAAATTTGGAATATTTGTGTACAAAGTGTCGAATTGTGAATAGATAAGGTCTAAGTATTGGGCATGACCAATTACCTGCTCTTCCATTATAACTAATCCTTTAGAAACATCTTATGTTTTATGAGGAAGTAAATATTTAGTAAACCATTCAACTAATATTTGGTCTAGAATATTAATTTTGACTAAATGACGTCTATGTCTCCATTCATATATGTGATCTGAAATGTATGTAGAAGTAGAATCAAATTGTTTTAACGAAGTCAAAAGTTTGTTATCAGTATTATATTGAATGGGTAACTAAAAATGAGTTAAAAAGGTTGTTTCCAAGGAAATGAAATTGTGGAAAGAGGAACGTGGTAACTCAATGTACCATTTTGTTGTTAAACCCATTAGAGTTCATTGGAAAAGTCGTAATCTGACAGAATCACATTCAATGGATTTTAAGAACACCATAGGTGATATGTCATTACATGGTTTGATAGATATTCTCCTTATTTACCTTTAAATTTCGGTATATCACTTGGAAATTTAGTAGGAATCACTAGCCAAAAAGGATAATAAAAAATTGGATCATTTGTGAGCTGAGATAAATATGGTAAATCTAATGTTGCTATGAAAAATAAATGTCAATTAAATTCTTGCTGAGGATATTGATACCCTTGAGGATTAAGCTTGACCCTTGGAGGAGGATATCTAGGATATCTGGGAATAGCTTGAGCAGTTGGAATTTGAATTCCCCCAGTGTAACCAGGGTAAGTCATACTAGGTTGCGGTTGAAATGGAATTTGAAAAGTATGACCAGGGTATGCTTGACTTTGAAAAGGTTGATTCTGATACGATTGACCCTGTACCATTTAACCCAAGTAAATTTGGCCTTGCAAAGGTTGACTCTGAAAATATTGGTCTTAAAAAGGTTATCCTTGGAAATTTTGACCTTGAAAAAGTCATCCTTCACCTTGATATGATGTTTGAATTGTTCCTACAGTAGGTTGTCCAATAGGTATTTGTGTTGTAGACTAAAAAGTTTGACCAGTCTGATAAGAAAATGCTTGACGCATAGTTTGTGTAGGTTGTTGAACTGGTATCTGAGGCATACCTTGGATAGTCATTTGTGGCATTGATTGGACAGGTGTTTGAGGAATGTTTGGAACCAGTTGTTGAAGATTCATTTTCAGATTAGGTTGAATGGATGTTTGAGGAATACCCTGGACAAACTGATGGATAAACACTTGTGGGGTCCCCTGGACAGGTTGTTGAACAGGTTTCTGCGAAATACTTTGAACAAGTTGTTGTATAGACACTTGTGGGGTGTCTTGAATAGGTGTTTGTGGTATAGATTGGCCAGTAGCCTGGAATGGTTGATAAACAGGCACTTGTGGAGCAACTTGAGCAGGTTTTAGAACAAAATATGGGTTCCAAATAGTACTCCCCACCTGTAAAAGGAGCACCAATCAAGGGTTGAGATATATACTAGGTTGACTTGGACTAACCTGAGGTATCTTACCAAAAAGTATATAGGTTCAGGCAAGAGGTTGTCCTATAACTGGAGGATACATTCCACTAAGAGGTTGTCCTCTAGAAGGAACATAATATGGTTTCCCCCCAACTAGAAAATAAACTCCAATTGGAGTTGGTTGAGGATTATCTATATTAACATATTTTTTTGATGCCAAAGGTATTTCAGGCATAGAAGTCATGCTCTTAGCAGTATTTTCTAAATTAGAGGTAGATAAACCAGATAAGGTTCCAACAAGCCAATTAGAAACTTGAGAAGGAGTGGCTCCTAAAAAGTTCCAGTAAGTGATTGATACCCAATGGGAACCAAAGGCCCACCATATAGGAATTACTCTGGAGAGCCTGTAAACATATTAGTTACAACAGTTTGGCTTACAGGAGGAGTTTCTGACATGATTTTCCTAGGTATGAAATCAAAAGGAGTGTGTAAACGAGGAATACCTTGACCTAAATAGTTCAAAGGGGTAAAATACCAAGGATCTAGTTGAAAAGGATCAAAAGGATGCCTTGGAAAAACTAATGGATCAACAGAAGTAAGAGGACTATGTGGCGATTCCTCCTCTTCTTCTTCAGTAATATCTTCAATACTTATGAGACCAGAAGGTAAACCAGTTTTAATTACAGTTCTTCTTCGAGATGAAGTTGGTAAAGGAGTAGGGGCTATAGCATTTTAAGGTGATTCAACCACGGAAATGTTTGATTCAGGTTCTTCAACGTTGGCTTTAGTTAATTATGTCTCTAAAGTTTCATCGATTTCAGATTCACCTTGAATAATCTCAGTAACTTTAGGTCCAGAATGAACTATGTCTAATTTTTTTCAGTGTGTTTGAGTTACTTTAGATTCTATTGTTTCCAGTTCTACAATTTCAGATGTTTCATGTTGATATGAGATTCTAGATCCTGTCGATTTTGATCTCTCTGCGTTGATTTTCTCCAATTGACTAGGTGTGTACTCAGGGGGTAAACCCTGTATTCTACGTGAATATCTAGGTAACTCGGCCACGATGAATTTTATTAAAGGTTTATTCCAATTTATTTCAATCAAATAAATAAACAAAATTAAAAAATTAAAAGGGTAATTAGGTATAAAAGGATTACTAAGCCATAGTGAACTACAGAATACTGTTTCTAGTATGTGCAAGTAATATCCTGGAATGTTGTATTCGATGTATCACAAATGATAAAGAATCCAACTCGGTTATTTATGGATGGAATACAACCTACAAGGGGACCTCCAAAATATACTCAAGGTATGTGGAGGTACAATCTATGTTAGCGTTGTCTAATGTGAGCCTATACGGTGGGAAGAATCTCGATATATTTTTCATACATGGAGCACCATTTGATATATCGGAAGGTACGTGGAGAATGGTCTGATATATTTACGTACGTGGGATATCGACTACTTGCAGAATGTTCTGCACATAAATAAAGGCAACTACTATGTTTATAGACGTCGTATCACGTCCTCTAACCTAGAACCACTAATGTTTGGTTGACTTAAAATTTTGATTGATTTTACAGTTCCTCTTTCATTAAAGTTGATTTAATAGATGTGGTGTAAATGATATAAGTTTTTTACTCCAAACCTGATGCAGCAAGTATGCACAAATGAATCTTTTACTTCGATGAATTCATATATATGGTAAAGAGAAAGTCTTTTCAATATTCCAGCAGAATGCAAAGCTTCTAATTTCACCATAGTTCTTTCACTAAATGAAAAATCTTCACTTTCAAATTGACTCAATGCAGAAATTTTACTTTTAAATTTCAACTCACCCAAAAACACAAGAATCATAAAACTTCTTTCAAACACACAACACCCAAAAATTTTCAAAATGCACAAAGAAAACCAACAAATATTTAAGACGAATATTTCAAATGAATGTTATGAATATGAAATTATCTAAAGTATAATTATGAGATGCTTCACTGCTAAAAAGAACAATAATTGTTCATTTCAATTTCGCCAAAATAAGCAATTTTAGAGCGAAAAATATTGAATCTTGAAAAACACTATCCTTCATCAATGTAATGATCCTTTACAAACATGTAAAAAAAATGCTAAATATGATATTTTGAGAGAATAAAGATAGGAAAACACTATCTTAGCAATTAACAATCCTTCCTTTGATAAATCAACAAATCACCAAATCAAATTTTTAACCCTGATTTGCAAAGATAAGTAATTTCTCAAGAAGGCAATCCACAACATCCAATCTAATTGAAACACACTTTTCCAGAATGTAGACATACTTAAAAAAGTATAGCAATCAAAAAATTCTAGACCCATTAGATGAAAACCCTATTTTTTCAAAATTTCATAGATTTGTGCAGGTAACCAATTAGGTTCATCACGCAAACGCACTATTGCTAAAATAAAAGTGTGCAAATTGCGTAGTGTTTCTAAAGAAAAAGTGTGCAAACCGAGAAAACTTACGAAAAAAAAAAACCCAAATATCTAGAAATTTAAACTTTCAAGGTTCAGAACACAGTCAAACAAGGCTACAGAAAGCGATCAAAATTCACAGGAGTCACCAATTTGTCAAGCCAGATAAACCACTCTTGTGGACAAGAGCGATCTCCCTAGATTTAAAGAAAAATATAGAAACAAACAAACAAGTGACTGCTACCTTTCCTTAATATGTGACTGTTGTCTTTACTTAATATATAACTGAAACACGGTATATGAAATGTGCAAGAGTCTCTTACCTCTCTACAAAATGCTAGTGGATGTCCTTTCGATGCTTGCAAAAGCTTTTCCTTGTTGCTTCAAGAGAAGACCTCCATAAACAAAAAGAAACAAGGAATAAAAGCATAACATAGATGAATGAAACACAAAATGAATGGAAATTGCAACATAGCATAGATCACGATGTTAATCCAGTATTCAGTTATAAACTATGAAAAATATCAAAGAAATTTATAAAGAGCATCATAACAAGTGAAAATAGGAAAGAAATAGTTGCTTGTATTAATCTTGAATAAGAAGTAGCAATACAACCTTAGCCTTGATGATGTAAGTCTCCTCCAAATGATCTCCAATCCTCCCCTTAGGTGACAAGCTTCCAGCCCTAATTCGACATCATAAGTTTACATTCCAAAGTCCTCCCAATCCCTCTGGTTTGTGCTAATTTTATAGGCCAAGAGGAGGAGGTTTGAAAACGTCTTCTCAAGGAATGAGATCCATAAAGAGAGGGATTAAGGTTCCATGAAGAGAGGGAGTTTGATTCACGCACCAAGGGATGAGGCCCAAGTATGTAGGGGCTTGAGGCCTTTTGGTTGAGAAATATTCCCCCAACAAGGATTCTAGAATTTGATTTTTATTTTTACCCTAGTTAAGATATTTACACGGTTTTAAGTGGAAGACAGAGCGCAGGATTGCGCAGGCCAAAATGGTCAAAATTGCGCTTGCGCAGTCCATGGTTAGGGAAACTCTGAAAGTGCCTAAAAATATGTTTTTGAGCAATTGAATCCAAAATTTTTGTTTTCTTTGGGATTTTTTTGCTTCCAACATTGTAGGGGAATGCTTGGAAAATTTCATCGAGTGGCGTGAGATCCAGATTGGTGTTCATTTTCCTAATTGTAACAAAATGACGTGTAACAATAGGTTTAGGATCTCGATTAATAATGGGAAGGGGTTTATATACAGACTCTAATACCATGTTCAAATATATCGTATTTTCATATAGGTCAAGCACCTTAAATAACTATTTACACAAACAAATCAAGGATTAGTGCACCCATTTATAACATGGTTAAATCTCAGAAAGAGTCCATAGCCCAAACCAGTTGAACCACTTGAGTCAAGATATTAATGCAAGATGGAAAATGTTACAAAATATTTGCTCCCAATAAATAATCAGCAAATTTTTCTCATAATCGATTATTGGCAGATGACCCTCCATGCTATTTAAATATAGATCATGGATCGGTTGCATGTTAAGTTACAAATTAATATAATCATGAGTATCAAGGAGAATATGAATCGTCAAACCACATTATGTATAAAACATATTGTGACCATGAGATTGCATAACTAGAAATGCATACTAAGGAAACATGCATTACCTAACCCTACAGAGTTCTAATTTTTTTACAAGTTGCATTCAATGGTTATTTTTACCCTCATTTCATTTTATCTTTCAATATTAAAATTACAAAATTTTGCAACTATGATATCTAAGTTTTGCAAATAAAAACCTTAAAATTGACCCCAAAAATAAACATAGGTGCTTTCAGTATCACCCTCTATTTTTCAAAGTTGAAATTATGATTCTTTTAAAACCATGACCTTGAGAACTAGTACCGTTATAAAAACTTTTAAGTCAAACCCTAAACAAAAAGTGGCATTGCTACTAACAGCATTTTTTTTCTAAGGTTAAAATTACAACGTATTTAACAAATCAACCTGACAATCGATGCCCCTATGAACCAAAACTTCAAAATTAACACTCTAATCAAACATGGTGCTATCTGCAACATTTTTTCTTTTGTTTTGGGCTTAAATTTAACAAAGTAAAGAGAAAATTTGTTTATTTAAAAATATATATATTTTTTTTTAAGTAATAGATAATAGATTTTTTTTAATATATATAGATAGATATATAGTTTTTTTAATGGGAATTAAATATATATTATTTAATTAAAAAATAAATAAATAAAAATAAAATAAATAAATAAAAATAAAAATTGAATATAAAAACACTAAAATCATTCCCCCATTAAAAGCATGGTTATGACTATATATCTTATTTATAGAAAATATTAAACAACATGGAAGATCAGATGTTTCCTAAAATTGTTTCTACCTCTACTCAAAACCACCACCTTTAACTTAAGTAGGGAATAAAGGAGGAAATCAGTTTACAAGATAGGAACACTATTAAAAATATTATTACATAAAAATTTAAGGAGAAATTGTGGGGTGATAAAGAGTTAGAGGGAAAAAGGAATCTAAGATAGTATAAGGAGGTAATCAACCCAAATCTCAAAAATAAAATATTTGTATGTCTTGGTTAGCGTAAAGAAGAAATTAATATTTTGCTAAAATAAGAACATTCACATGAGCTCCATATTGAAAATGGCCATTGGTTAATTCACAAAACACCTTCGGTTGAATGTTTATCACCTTTGTGACACTAGGAGGGTTGAAGATGAAAATAACTCTCTTAAATTGTCTAGCTTATACTCACATTAATATATATATATATATATATATATATATATATATATATAATTTGATTTGAAAACGCTCTCTCTCTCTCTCTCTCTCTCTCTCTATATATATATATATATATATATATATATATAATATAAAATATTTATTTTTATTTTTTATTCGAAAAACTGCTTTACATATTTATTTTCATATATAAATATGAATATGATTATAAAATTATAGTTTATTTTATTTTTTATGATAATGATTGTTAATATCCACTAAGATTGAAATGATTTATCAAACTTAGAAGTTAATAGATTACTTAAAAATTTTCATAATTTTATTTCCATGCTTGAAAATCACCACAATTTTGTTAAGTTAAAAGGTCAAGAAGATTGGAGATATGGCATGTTTTTTTGAAATTTAGATTATGGGTGAAAATGTGAAGTTGGGTTACACTTTTTGCCCTTTTTTTAGAAAAAAAATTCATTTTTTTCGATTCTTCAACTTTCTACAAACTATAAAAAAAAATCTGTTTAGAATTTCATTTTGCCATAAAATTAAAAGTTGTCAGAAATTTTGTTAGTTTTCTATTACTTTTTTTTTGGAGTTTTTTTATGCACATTTGATATGTCAACTTAGAGTTTCTTTGAGTGTGTGTTTTTTAACAATCAAAGGATTCATAAGAAGTCATGTTAATACGCAATGTTGTATTATTTGAAAATTTGTGTTTTTCATAAAACAAAATGTGTTACAACAATCGAGACAGAGTCTACTTCGGTTTCGTCATATTTACAAAGCCAATGGATGCATATCATAATTACTAGAATTTTTTGAACTTGTCCAATATGAAAAAACTGCATATTTTGAGTATGTTTCGCGACGCAAGAAATTTCTTAACATATAAGTTATAAACTAAAAATCTAAAAGCTACCCATTAGAGACGACGGACCAATGTAATGCCCCATAATTTTTTCAATTTTTTTTACAATGTATTTTGGAAGATACAGAATTTTGATTTCACTGAATCACAATGACTCTCAGAAATTGTTTGCATCCGTTTTATTACAAAATTAATTAAAATTAGTAAATATTTATGAAATTCCATAAAATTTATATTTCCGGAAAGCAGATTCAATTCTGAAAATGCTTGTCTTGGTTCCAACAGTTAATTCAGAATGTTTCATGGAGTTTAATCAGTCCAAAGTTGCAGAAACGTATTCAAAGCTCGGGCCTGCGTAATTGGTGATGCGTTAGTTCGGCCGAACTTTTCTACAAAGTTCAGCCGAACTAGTTTTTGTGCAAACGGGCTATTAAGTCTCACGCCTTAATAGTTCGGCTGATTTTTTTTCCAAGTTTGGCCAAACTTTTTTTCAAAGTTCGGCCGAACTTCTACCTACTTTTCCGTCGGCCAGAAAATTTCGCGAAGCCCCTCCAAAAAAAACATTTTCGCACATTCGCACATTTGGTCTAATTTTACGAAGGTTTTGACATTTCGCACATTTGGTCTAATTTTACAAAGGTTTTGGTTTGGGTTTACAAAGGTTTTGACATTTCGCACATTTGGTCTAATTTTACAAAGGTTTTGGTTTGGGTTTAAGGACTTTTTTTGGAAGACATTTGTTGGAAGCGGTCTGATTTTGCAAAAAATTGTTTTGGGTTTAAGGAATTTTCTTGGACGTACATTCAAAGGACATTTCTTGGAGGTATGTGATACATTTTTTTTGATGTTTTTTGTTCATTTTTTTTGAAAGTATAGATTTGACCTTAATTTAAAATTTTTAGAGTACGTGTTTTGAGTTGAAGTAAATCTTTTGAGCTTCGTTTCATTTTTATAAGACATTTTTTTCTCGGATTTTTTAAAATTAGTGTTTTGGATTGGAGTATATATTTTTTGTAAAAATTTTAAAATGAGTTTTTTTTAAAATTAAATTTTTTGTGATGCTTTTTCTAATTGAGTTATTGCCTAAATTTTTTAAGGAAAATTTTTGAACTTCATACTCTATTATCATCGGAAATCGAAGGAATTGTGCGAGAAAATATGATCGAAAAAGAGACCTTGAGGAACGTAGAGAAGAGACGAGACAATCTCGCAAAAGAAAGATAGAAGCACTCTCAAATATTGAAGGGGAAAATCAACCTCAACTATAAATTGAAGCAGGTATGTAAATGTAAATATTATGATCTATTGATATATTTAAAATTTTCCTAGTGTAAAATGTGAAGCTTAATTTTTATTTGATGAACTAATTCAAGAAAAATATTTTGCAATGTAAACAGAGATAAATATTCCTCAAAACATTGATGATGAGATACAAAATTTTGAAAGAGAAAGTGAAAGAGATATTGAACCAATGATTGAATATGGTGAAAATATTGAAAGAAATTCAAGTGAAGAAATTGAATCACAAGGTATGTATATATATATATATATATATATATTGAACACATACACGTATTATTGAAATTTTATACATATATTTATTAATTTAGTTATTTATTGAATATGTAAACTTATTATGTATTATTTATTTGAATATGTACAGATGAAATTAGTGTCGATAATGAGATGTTAGAAAATGTTGGCAGTCACACATATGGAGATAAAAAACCTAACCATTATATACGATATCGTGTTAATCGCATTTTTGAAACATATTTCATAAAGGAGCAGGTGACAGTTCAAGCTCAAATGTTGAAAGGTCTCCTATCATGAAGGAAATTAAAAGAAGCTACGACACTACTGGGTATTTGAAAATCAACCAAAGATTAAAAAAAAATGAAGGAAAATGTGATACAAAATATAAGTAGTGCTATAAATTCAATTAAGAGATCTAGACAGAAAAATGTTTCAATTATACGTAAAGGAATACATATGGCAATGGTTTCATCAAGTACTAAAGAGAATCATTTGGTAACATCTATGGCACGAGCATTAGAAACCTCGCAAAAAACCTTGCACAAACATCGGAAATTTCGGCTGCAAATAGATGTAAATGATGAACTCGCTTGTTGGAGAGCTATTTGTAGGCAACCATATAAAGATAGACTTGGAGAAAATGTTAAAAAATTAATATATGAATATTGGAAGAACAATTTGCGTGCTTCACCAACTGCAAAGCATGTGATGCGAAGAAGAATAGCACGAAATCAGTACGAAGAACATGAAAAATATTTCTTGGAAACCACTCAGATAGAGTTATTCAACAAGTTCAAAGAAGAGAATCGTGAAATTCATGTTTCAATCAGTGCTTTTGTTCAACAAAAACCATGGTATGTAAAACTTATCATCATACACGACACTTGTTGTTGCCGTTATCATGTGGAATTTGAGTTATATTATGACACATTCCTTGATTTTGGTAGAACATTATGGAAGGATTCACCTCCTCCTTCCACTATCCATGATTTCATATCTAAAATTCTATGTGAAAGAGAAAGCGATGAACTATTTTACAAAAAGAAATGTGTTGGTGGTAAAAAATGCGATGATTGTGGAAATTTGACTAAATTTCAAAACAGATATTGTATTGATATAAATGATCAATCATTGTCCAACATGAAAGTGAAATGGAAGAGATATGAATATATCGGTACATCGATTCAAGGTGAAAATAGTGTTAAAAGAATCGAATTACGAGAAGACAAAATTTTTCTGATAGACTTTTTGAGAAAGTTTGAGGCAGAAATTTACAAATACACCAAGCATTCCCATAGAGCTCGATGGAAAGACTTGCAATTCAAAAAATCTCATGAATTTTTTCCACCAGGGACCATTTTTTCAGTGATTGATTTTGCAGAAAACTACACATTTGTTCCACAAAAAGAAATTCAGAGTGAATACTATCATTTTGACCAAGTCTCCATGCTCGTCCATATTCTATATAGACATGCTGAACAAAACGTCGATCATATAGAAAGCACGAGTGAAAATCGACATATCATTAAAGAATATCACTTTTATATTAGTGACGATCGTACACATGATACATATTTTGTACAACATTGTTTTGGAAAAATTTATGATTCCTTGAAAAATCGTGGAATAACATTCAATGAACATTGGATATGGTCAGACGGATGCGCAGGTCAATTCAAATCTGCACGATCATTCTTTTGGTTGTGATGTCTTCATAAGAAAACCTGCATTAAACATTGTTGGAATTTCTTTGAGACTGGCCATGGAAAATGAGAACATGACGATGCAGGGCATGCATAAAACGAGCACTTCGAAGATATCAAATGAACCCCTCTGCAAGCCGACTTGTGGACGCGAAAGAAGTTGTTCAATGGTGCATCATTGCTCTAAGCCATGATACTAACCCATCAAGGGAAGTGTGAAGGTACATTCAATTTAATTTTTATTGGAAATCTAATTTTATCGTGCAATGATTATCTTTGATTGTATTTTGATATCATATTTACATTCTTTTTTGAATTTTCCATATAAAAGTTTTTCTGGCATATTGGGATCAAAGACATAGATAGATCAATTGGAAATGACATTGAAACAATAAAAGGGACTAGAAAATTGCATTCAATTAAAACAAAGTCATCCAGAAATGTGTTTGCATTGGATAAAAGAAAATATTCTTGTTTTTGTCATGTTTGCATAGACAACACGACATCCAATGACGTTTGTGAAAACAAAATGTATGTAAACGATTGGAAACATACAGAGCTAAATACAAAGGGAAAAATGTCTATTGCAATGTTTGAAGAAATGCAATCAAAGGAAACTACAATATCATCCGATGGTGATCGAGTTTCTAATCTTGTTAGAGAATGTAACATTTGAATTGCTTTCTAATGATTTAAAGATCTAAAAATAGATTTTAATATATGTATAATTTTGTCAAGTTTGTTTTATTGTGCAGAAGATGTTTTTGTTGTAATTGCACCTATTGACAAAGATGAAAATGTGAAGTATTATTTGATGTGTTGCACTGAATGAAAAATGAAATTATTAGAAAACTATAATGATCACGGATTTCAATATGAAAGAGGATCTATTATACTGAAAGGTTATTTTTTTAGACAAACTAATCAAAGTGGGGATTTTGTTTACTTTGAAGACTATGAACCTGATTTCATAAGTTGTCAATATAGTCACTTGGTGTGTGCAGCACGCATAAAGTTGATAGAGGTTCAAACAAAGAAAAAAATGAAAATTAAGAAATGGAAAATGTCAAAATCCGATCATGAATGGATTATTGAAGATGGCATTCCATTGGAATTTTTTTTATTGAACTACCTAACAATTTATTCTCTTTGGATTAAATATGTTTTATAACTTCCAATACTCAATTAAAAATTGAGCTGCTTATGTTATTTGTGCAAGTGTTAGCACATGTACAAATTGTTTTGGTACATGCACGTGCTCTAGTATAACCTGAAAGTAGCTTTTCTATACATGTCCATTGATGAAAAATGTTATATGTATTGGATCTATATATATGTGTTCTAGAAAAGCTATGTTCTTCCTATTGGAAATTTTTTCACTCAAACAAGAGCATGTAGAGATCAAAAGCAATCTTAAGATGCCAAATGTACTTCAACCATCCAAAACTTGAATTTTAAAAACTTTTTGATTAAATCAAAACAATACTTCACATGGGAGTCTTCCATCTAGGCCAAATGTAGATTGAAACCATCCAAAACTTAAATCAAAACATTTAACATTATATCAAAACATTTAACATTTAACATTAAATCAAAATTAAAGGGATAATGTACAACTTCTTTACTCTTTTTGATTAAATCAAAACAACACTTTGCATGGGAGTCTTCCATAGTCGAAATGTAGATTGAAACCATCCAAAACTTAGATCAAAACATTTAACATTTAACATTAAATCAAAATTAAAAGGATAATGTACAGCTTCTTTACTCTTTTTTATTAAATCAAAGCAATACTTCACATGGGAGTCTTCCATAGGCCAAATGTAGATTGAAACCATCCAAAACTTAGATCAAAACATTTAACATTATATCAAAACATTTAAAACATTTAACATTAAATCAACATTAAAGGGATAAATACATATAACTACTTCTTTACTCTTTTTTATTAAATCAAAACAATCAAAGGGTGTCTGAATAAAAAAAAAAAGAAAAGGGGCTGCCCATGACCGAGAAACCAGCCCAGAAGATGTTGCCCAATATCGGGAAACCAGCAGACATAAAGTGTTCAAAAGCACAATGATTGCAAAACATGACAAAAGTTCAAAAAAGCTAAAGAGGACTTGACATCAGGCTAGTTATCTATGTGTGTAGAAGGATTCTCCTCCACAATTGGACAACTGTAGTCCTCTGGATCATCAGCTACTCCCTTGGAGTGCTGGGAGGAGCTCTCCAAAGCAGAAGAGGAGCCAGAGTGGTCTTTGAGCTTTTACTCCACATAGGCCGAGTTGTCGTTGCTTACGCCATCACTGCTGGAGCTCGTCAAGCCGGATTTGACTGGAAGAGCTACCGAATTCTTGGTGTCTTGGGGCTGATGGGTTGGAATGGTGGACTTTCTCCGCCGATTCCTGGAACCAGAGGCACCTTCATCTTGGGGCTCCTCTTGAAAAAAGACAGAAATGGTCATCGTAATTTGAGGTCTGACCATAGCACTGGTGAAGTGGAATTGTGCAACACTGCTTACCGAAGGAGGGTGCCCGCCTGTGTCATGGATTGAAAGAGGCGGGCGAGAGCCAGCACTCCTGCCCCCTTCACCCCTACCCCCACCTCCCCTTCTGCAACGTATTCGTTGTCTACACATGGGTTCTTCCATAGGCCAAATGTAGATTGAAACCATCAAAAACTTAGATCAAAACATTTAACATTATATGAAAACATTTAAAAAATTTAGCATTAAATCAAAATTAAATGAATTTACATTTAAAACATTTAACATTAAATCAAAGTTAAAGGGATTTACATTAAATGTATATTAAAATGGTATCCAAAACTTAGTTTTAAAAACTTTTTGATTATATCACAACATTACTTCACATGATTAATGTACTTCAACCATCCATAACTTGGGTTTTAAAAACTTTTTGATTATATCACAACATTACTTGACATGCCATCCAATTATAGTTCAACTATCCAATAAAAACATTTAATATCATATCACATGTGCCAAATGTAGATTGAAACCATCCAAAACTTAAGTTTTAAAAACTTTTTGATTATATATCATGCAACATTACTTCAAATGCCATGCCAATTATAGTTCAACTATCCAATAGAAACATTTAACATTATACCACATGTGCCAAATATAGATTGAAACCATCCAAAACTTAAGTTTTAAAAACTTTTTGATTATATATTATGCAACATTAAAACATTAAACATTTAAAACATTAAATATCACATGCCAAATGTAGATTGAAACCATCCAAAACTTGAGTTTTAAAAACTTTTTGATTATATCATACATAACATTACTTCACATGCCATGCCAATTATAGTTCAACTATCCAATAAAAACATTTAACATTATATCACATGCCAAATGTAGATTGAAACCATCCAAAACTTAACTTTTAATTTAACACAAAATTATAGATCACAACATTACTTCACATGCCAAATGTAATTCAAGCATCCAAAACTTAAATTTTAAAAACAAAATAAATTATAACACATCATTACATAACATGCCAAATGTAGTTCAGAAGCAAAACAAATTTACAAATTATAACACATCATTACATAACATGCCAAATGTTGTTCAGATGACAACATTAATTTATAGATGACAACATTACTAGTAGTTCAATTATCCAAAACTTAAAAGTTTTAAAAACCAAACAAATTATATAACAACATTACTTCACATTTACATGCCAAAAGTACTAAAACCATCCAAAACTTAACTTTTTGGAACAAAACAAATTATATTAACACTGTAATAAAATATGTCCAAAAATTGTAGATCTCACAAGTATCAAACTGTATCAAGTTATATATATATATATGACAGTGCATCTAGATAATATATAAAAAAGAAAATTTAAGACTATCTAAATCTTGAAATCAAATCTACAAATCATGTCCATCAAATAGAGATGGATCTAGCGTCTTTCCTATCAGGGTCTCAATCCGCGCACTATCATGTGAAGCATGGGAAACCTACATACACAATGCACATGTACTTGAACATTAAAATTTGATGTTTTAAAAATGAGTGAGAATATATATAGAACTTCATGTAAAAAACAAAATATAAAAAAAAAATCATGCAATACCTCATGAGGTTCCCCCTCCATTTGTTCACCTGCTACAAGTTCCCCCCCCCCATGGGAACATCTGCAATGGTAAACAGTACAATATACATGTACAGTTATATATATATATATATATATATATATTAAAAAATTTAAAATGAAAATGCACGTGTACATATATAAACTTATTTTGAATAATATTAAAAAAATGTTAAAAGCAACTTGTTGAAATGGTTGAAATGGTGTGGATGTTCCTATCTCCATTGCTAGAGTTCGTGGATTAAAGAAATATTTTATGGGAACCTAAATTCAAAAATTTTAAAATAACTCAAGATATATATATATATATCTCAATTTTTAATGGAACTTTTTGAGGTGGAATATATATATATATAACTTAAACATAAATTTTAAAAGTGAAAAATTGTCCATACTTGTGGCTCATCTCCTAAGGAAGTAGAAGGTACATCTCCCAAGGAAGAAGAAGGTACCGCCATCCCAAAAACATCGGACGGAATCGGAATCTATTAAAACATTTTATCATTATATATACATACATGTACATGTGTGCACAATTATTTATTTTAAAAATATCACTTAAAAAACACTAACATTTGCCAACATATCTTGATGGTGAGACCCATTTGCATTGTTTGAACCAGAGGTCCCGAACGTGATATTAACATTTTCGTCATTCATCATGCGTGACAACTGAAAATGGTGTTTTAACATATAATGATACATTTTTGTTAGATTAATGTACATACAAATAAATGTATACATGTACATACACATGTATTTATTACAAATTGTACACATGTATACATGTTAAAATAATTGAACCCTAAGGTCATTAACATATACCGTTTCTGTGCCCTCTTCCTCATGAAGAATTAGGCCTTGAAAACCATTGCGACAATTTTTTGCATATATTCGGAGATCTTCAACATTCATGTTGTCAATCTCTTCATCTGTACAATACACAAAATTGGCACGTGCATTTTCACGTGCTCTTTGTCGATTTAGACAAATATTGACTCCACCCAATCCGCTGTAAACATTTTCGATCATGACATCCCTTGCTTCTCAACTTATTTGAGAAGTCGCATCCATCTCTGACTGTAGAGTTTCGACCCGAAAATTTTGACTCACCAATGGCGGCTCAGGGCGAGGCAACTCTACATCTCACTTACGCCCTTACGGTCATACAATTGACCTTTCCTCGTACCAAAAAATTCTGATGGAAGGTCATTGTAGTTGGGTTTCATATCCAAAAAAAAATTTGCATAAAAAATTGTGAAAAATAAACAGGAACCTCATCATTCCATGGGAGCCTTCCATAGGCAGCAAGGTGCCTATCATACAAATAGTGAGCTATATTTGGGTGCTTGAAATATTGCACCTTCAACATTTTTATTTTTGGCCCTTCCTTGAAATTAAACATTGACTTCGCCATATTTTTTGTAACTATTTGTTTTACATCCTCCCATTTATCGGGACCCATTACTATTTCCTTTCTCTTTCTCATCACTTCTACAAATGTATCAGTCATTGGCCCAAGATTTTTGTACACATTTACAAGTTCGCCCAATGAATGTGTAACTATTTCAAGGCTTTGTCGACTCTCAGCAGGTAGAGTCAAAGCCACGAGATCTCTCTGCAATTTTGCATGAATTTTTTCACACCTTTGTAAGGTGCATTGTGCCATGTTTGTTTCCCATGGTATATCAGAAATGTCGGCCGGATAAGTTGTGGTGAGTAGACAACCTTCTTCTTGAATGTAGCATTCTGCCCTGCGTCTATTTTGACCAATATTTGGAACATTTTCAACCTCTGCATCAATATATATGAAATTTTGTATATGAGAAAAAACACACGTAAAAAAATTTGTACAAATTCAATGAAAAAAATATTGAAATTGATGGCAACCTCGACGTGGTTGGTTAGCATCTTCTCCACCCTGAAACTGTTGAGACCCAGAACAACCCTGCTGAGAACCAGCACCACCAGCTGTTGATTGGCCTCCGGGGGAATAAATATCACCACCTTCACGCAACCTGCTACCACTCATTGATGGCCCTCTAAGGAGATTTGAACCACCACCAACCTCTCGAGACGAGAGAGAAGCTTCATAAACAAATACAAATTTATAATCAATTGAAAAATACATTCATGTGTATATATAAATACATGTACATATTCATTGATTAAATTGAGTGAACCATACCACGATTGGGTGAACCATGGACATGCTCCATGAATGGAGTAGAGACCCTTCTCTTCTTAGCTCCTAACAAATAAAAAATAAAACTTATTAACGACTAATTTAACTCACAAAGTTAATAAAAAATCAATTCCATATGTACACACATGTATGGAGATTTAAGATTATATTTAAATACCATGAACATCCCCCGATCCCTAATCACCCATATGGGATTCTGTTGATCTTCGTATTTCATCCTCCATGATATATATATCTATTGGTGGACATTTAAACAAAATAAATTATAGAAAATTAATGTAATTTTGTATACACAAATTATGTAGAACACAACTTTCAAAGCACTAATTGATGTGTGAAACTCAATTTATGCAAAAAATAAATTATAAAAATGATAAGTTCACCAAATTGTGCTTTACATGGTGGGAGCACACTTGGTATAAAATTGAAAAAAACACATGGTCATTAAAAAAGAAGTGAAACTGCATTTAAAATTTTATGGTCTAGAATTCACATCTAAAATTAATGGGAGGAAGCCTTTAGTTTGTGGGAGAAATGACACATGTACACAGTTTACCTTAAAGTGGTTGTGTTTTATGGATATTAAAATGAAGAAATTCTATTTAGATATATTCCAGAAATTGACTGTAGGGGCATTTACTAGATATGTCACCTTTCATAAAAGATGAGATCCAGAGGCTACCTGGCCCTTTACAAACTCTGCCTATAGAACTTGCAGAAGTTAAGAAATTTACATTGACAAATTTACTTGTAAGAAATTTACATTGACAACATATAGAGATTCAACTAGGCTTGTGAAAAGTACAAGTGGACAATGTATAATTATACTTAGAAGAGTCTTTGGTTTAATGGTTAAGCAAGAAAGAGTCGTTACTTTCTCTATCTAGAGTAGAAGTGGAATACATAGTAGTTACTTCTTTTTGAGTGTTTTGGATGAAATGGGCTCTACAAGATATTAAGGTAAATTACTTTTTGAGTGAGTAGAAGTGGAATACATAGTAGTTACTTCTTTTTGAGTGTTTTGGATGAAATGGGCTCTACAAGATATTAAGGTAAATCTACAAGATATTAAGGTAAATCTATATATCTATTAAGTGTTTCAATAGAAGTGTAATAATAATTTCAAAAATAAAATATTCTACTTCCTTCAATCACTATTTACATATCATCATAAAGTACCACTTCCTCACACAACAAGTCTTTGAGAAAATAGTGAAGATGGAATACATACCCACAAAGCCTCTTGTTAGACAAGCACTTGAATATGTGAGAAACAAATTAGGAATAGTTCTTGTAAATTATCTTGTTAGAGAACCATTTGAACATGTCAGAAACAAATTAGGGATAGTTCTTGTAAATTATTATCACTTATTTGACTTCAAAAGAAGAGCCTATGAAATTGAGTGCAACATATATGTGGGAGAGTACACAATATCTAAGGGGGAGAATACAATATATTTGACTTCAAAAGAAGAGCCTGTGAAATTGAGTGCACTATCTATGTGGGAGAGTACACAATATCTAAAGGGGAGAATAGATACAAGGAATAAAAAGAGTAACAAAAAGCATATGAGTGTGTCAATAATTTGAAGTAGTCAAGAAAGATAACAAAGGACCATCAAAATTGAGTGCAATATCTATATGATCAAGTGTCAATAATTTGAAGTAGTCAAAAAAGATAACAAAGGACCATCAAAATTGAGTGCAATATCTATATGATATCTATATGATCAAGTGTCAATAATTTGAAGTAAAGAAAGATAACAAAGGACCACCAAAATTGAGTGCAATATCTATATGATTGTGTCAATAATTTGATAATTTGAAGTAGTCAAGAAAGATAATAAAGGACCATCAAAATTGAGTGCAATATCTATGTGGGAGAGTACACAATATCTAAGGGGGAGAATACAATATAAGGAAGGAATAAAAAAAGTAACAAGAAGCATATGATTGTGCCAATAATTTTAAGTAGTCAAGAAATATAACAAAGGACCATCATCAAATTCAAATTGAAAGATCAAGTAGTCTTCTTCATGAAGAAGAAGCATTAACTAGGTTCATCATTTAAAGGGTTCATTTTTTAATGAAAAAAATTATGAATAATATGGAATGAATCATTGTACATTATGATAAATCTTGTATTTAAATGACATTTGATCTATGAATAAAAAAGAAAATGGGATCATCTCTTCATATATATATGTGTGTGTGTGTAAGAGAGAAATAAAAAGCAAAGGTAATTCCACCAAGCCTAAAGGAGCATGTCCTAATACATTAAATTATGTTTGGTATCTAGAAGCATTAATCATGAAGAGTCATGAGATCCACATTTCGACAATACTATTTGCAAGTTAAAGGAGCATGTCCTAATACATTATTATGTTTGGTTTCTAGAAGAATTAATCATGAAGAGTCATGAGATCCACATTTCCATCATACTATTTGCAAGTTCAAATTTCCATCATGCTATTTGCAAGTTCTATATGAAGATATGTAGTCTAATAACTAATTAGCAAGTTGTGATGTCCTAATACATTATTATGTTTGGTTTCCACCATACTATTTGCAAGTTCTATATGAAGATATGTAGTCTAATAACTATACAGTCTAGCCCATATAACATATAACGACCTTTGATAGTATGAGCAAAGAGTCAAAAAACAGAGAGGCCTCCCAGCAGAGTTCCACCTATTCATCAAGGTAAGCAACATAATATCGAAAGTGAAACAATGACACCATTGAACATATGTGAATTTAGAATGATTTCAACTCTTTTTTCAAAGGATAAAAAACCCTATTTCATATATTGATAACAGTTCATATACAAAATCCTCTTGATATACCCATAACAGGTTATCAAGTATAAAATATCAGATTCTGTCTCATACATAAGTACATTACAGCAGTATAAAAGACAATATGTAGTCACATATAAAATACAATATGTAGTCACATTACAGAAATACATTACAGCAGTATAAAAGACAATATGTAGTCACATTACAAAAGATCAGATTCTGTCTCATATAGAAATACATTACAACAGTATAAAAGACAATATGTAGTCACATTACAGCAGTAAATCATTCTAGTTCAATCATTCCAGCGTTGAGGAATCGAGAGAAGGCTCAGTAACGGCATAAGCTTAACAGTGGTGGTAAACTTCCATGCACAAGGCGAGAAT
The DNA here is from genome assembly GCA_034641835.2 of Pinus albicaulis. Taxonomy (NCBI): domain Eukaryota; kingdom Viridiplantae; phylum Streptophyta; class Pinopsida; order Pinales; family Pinaceae; genus Pinus; species Pinus albicaulis. The sequence continues at coordinate 260,274,732 of CM076570.1, forward strand.
CAGCTAGAGTGGATGAAATTGATGGATCCACAGGAACAGTAACAACTGCAACAACCGAATGCATATCATACTACCAGACATTCAACATACACCTTACAGTAAAAGGTAATGAAATTTAAAGCATAATTAACATTACATTATTATGTTTGGTTTCTAGAAGCATTAATCATGAAGAGTCATGAGATCCACATTTCCGTCATACTATTTGCAAGTTCACATTTTCATCATGCTATTTTCAAGTTCTATATGAAGATATGTAGTCTAATAACTAATTAGCAAGTTGTGATGTCCTAATACATTATTATGTTTGGTTTCCATCATACTATTTGCAAGTTCTATATGAAGATATGTAGTCTAATAACTATACAGTATATCCCATATAACATATAACGACCTTTGACAGTATGAGCAAAGAGTCAAAAAAACAGAGGGGCCTCCCAGCAGAGTTCCACCTATTCATCAAGGTAAGCAACATAATATCGGAAGTGAAACAATGACACCACTGAACATATGTGAATTTAGATATTAAATTGACATTTATTGCAAATGACATGTGCATGGTTTATCTTAAAGTTTGACTTAAAAAGTTTATGCTAGAATTCACATCTAAAATTAATGGAAGGAAGCCTTTAGATTGTGGGAGAAATGACACATATACACAGTTTACCTTAAAGTGGTTGTGTTTTATGGATATTAAAATGAAGAACTTCTATTTAGATCTATTCCAGAGATTGACTGTAGGGGCATTTACTAGAGATGTCACCTTTCATAAAAGATGAGATCCAGAGGCTACCTAGCCCTTTACAGACTCTGCCTATAGAACTTGTAGAAGTTAAGAAATTTACATTGACATATTTACTTGTGAGAAATTTACATTGACAACATATAGAGATTCAACTAGGCTTGTGAAAATTACAAGTGGACAATGTATAATTCTACTTAGAAGAGTCTTTGGTTTAATGGTTAAGCAAGAAAGAGTGGTTACTTTCTCTATCTAGAGTAGAAGTGGAATACATAGTAGTTACTTCTTTTTGAGTGTTTTGGATGAAATGGACTCTACAAGATATTAAGGTAAATTTATTTTTGAGTGAGTAGAAGTGGAATGTACATAGTAGTTACTTCTTTTTGAGTGTTTTGGATGAAATGGGCTCTACAAGATATTAAAGTAAATTTCTTTTTGAGTGAGTAGAAGTGGAATTTACATAGTAGTTACTTCTTTTTGAGCGTTTTGGATGAAATGGGCTCTACAAGATATTAAGGTAAATTTGTTTTTGAGTGTTTTGGATGAAATGGGCTCTACAAGATATTAAGGTAAGGTAAATTTATTTAAGTGTTTTGGATGAAATGGGCTCTGTAAGATATTAAGGTAAATCTATATATCTATTAAGTGTTTCAATAGAAGTGTAATAATAATTTCAAAAATAAAATATTCTACTTCCTTCAATCACTATTTACATATCATCATAAAGTACCACTTCCTCACACAACAAGTCTTTGAGAAAATAGTGAAGATGGAACACATACCCACAAAGCCTCTTGTTAGAGAAGCATTTGAATATATATGTGAAAAACAAATTAGGAATAGTTCTTATAAATTATCTTGTTAGAGAACCATTTGAACATGTGAGAAACAAATTAGGGATAGTTCTTGTAAATTATTGTCACTTATTTGACTTCAAAAGAAGAGCCTATGAAATTGAGTGCAATATCTATGTGGGAGAGTACACAATATCTAAGGGAGAGAATACAATATATTTGACTTCAAAAGAAAAGCCTATGAAATTGAGTGCAATATCTATGTGGGAGAGTACATAATATATAAGGGGGAGAATAGATATAGGGAAGGAATAAAAAGAGTAACAAAAAGCATATGATTGTCAATAATTTGAAGTAGTCAAGAAAGATAACAAAGGACCATCAAAATTGAGTGCAATATCTATATGATCAAATGTCAATAATTTGAAGTAGTCAAGAAAGATAACAAAGGACCATCAAAATTGAGTGCAATATCTATATGATCAAGTGTCAATAATTTGAAGTAAAGAAAGATAACAAAGGACCATCAAAATTGAGTGTAATATCTATATGATTGTATCAATAATTTGATAATTTGAAGTAGTCAAGAAAGATAAAAAAGGACCATCAAAATTGAGTGCAATATCTATGTGGGAGAGTACACAATATCTAAGAGGGAGAATACAATATAAGGAAGGAATAAAAAGAGTAACAAGAAGCATATGATTGTGTCAATAATTTGAAGTAGTCAAGAAAGATAACAAAGGACCATCATCAAATTCAAATTGAAAGATCAAGTAGTCTTCTTCATGAAGAAGAAGCATTAACAAGGTTCATCATTTAAAGGGTTCATTTTTTAATGAAAAAATTTATGAATAATATGGAATGAATCATTGTACATTATGATAAATCTTGTATTTAAATGACATTTGATCTATGAATAAAAAAGAAAATGGGATCATCTCTTCATATATATATATATATATATATATACATATATATGTGTGTGTGTGTGTGTTTGTAAGAGAGAAATAAAAAGCAAAGGTAATTCCACCAAGCCTAAAGGAGCATGTCCTAATACATTAAATTATGTTTGGTTTCTAGAAGCATTAATCATGAAGAGTCATGAGATCCACATTTCGACCATACTATTTGCAAGTTAAAGGAGCATGTCCTAATACATTATTATGTTTGGTTTCTAGAAGCATTAATCATGAAGATTCATGAGATCCACATTTCCATCATACTATTTGCAAGTTCACATTTCCATCATGCTATTTGCAAGTTCTATATGAAGATATGTAGTCTAATAACTAATTAGCAAGTTGTGATGTCCTAATACATTATTATGTTTGGTTTCCATTATACTATTTGCAAGTTCTATATGAAGATATGTAGTCTAATAACTATACAGTCTAGCCCATATAACATATAACGGCCTTTGACAGTATGAGCAAAGAGTCAAAAAACAGAGAGGCCTCCCAGCAGAGTTCCACCTGTTCATCAAGGTAAGCAACATAATATCGGAAGTGAAACAGTGACACCACTGAACATATGTGAATTTAGAATGATTTCAACTCTTTTTTCAAAGGAGAAAAAACCATGTTTCATGTATTGATAACAGTTCATATACAAAATCCTCTTGATATACCCATAACAGGTTATCAAGTATAAAAGATCAGATTCTGTCTCATACAGAAATACATTACAACAATATAAAAGACAATATGTGGTCACATTACAGAAATACATTACAGCAGTATAAAAGACAATATGTAGTCACATTACAAAAGATCATATTCTGTCTCATACAGAAATACATTACAACAATATAAAAGACAATATGTAGTCACATTACAATAGTAGATCATTCTAGTTCAATCATTCCAGTGTTGAGGAATCGAGAGAAGGCTCAGTAACAACATAAGCTTAACAATGGTGGTAAACTTCCATGCACAAGGCGAGAATCAGCTAGAGTGGATGAAATTGATGGATCCACAGGAACAATGACAACTGCAGCAACCGAATGCATATCATACTACCAGAAATTCAACATACACCTTATAGTAAAAGAGGATGAAATTTAAAGCATAATTAACAGCATAGATGCTTTGTTTGGAATTTTGGGGTCTCTCGTTCCCACTTGGTTGTAAAGACAAAATTTATATAGCAATGAGTGCCTTGACTTCTACATGACCCCAATCAACTCAAATTAAAACCAAGAATTCCAAAAGGCGCATTTGCAGTAACAGTCCAAAGTTAACATAGAAAAGGAAATCCCTATATACGCAAGTGAACCCCCAAATCTAATGGACTCCCCTGAAGCCCAGGGTTACTTCTTACACGTGGAAGGGAAGTGGAGTGTGATTCGGGGCTACAAAAGAGGTGGGCTTGCATGGTAGCGCCGATCAGAAAAGGAGTGGATAGCAGTCCAGTGAGGCTTCTTCTAGCAAGGTGGCAGCCACCAAGTGGTGGAGAACCGGAAGAGGACACTGAGAAGCAGTTGTTCCCTGGAACTTGTGATTCAAGAGAGGTCACAAAGTGGAAATTTTATGTTTCAACGAGGTTTTTTCATTTCAATAAGGTTCTTTTTTCAAGAGTGCCCTCAAATATGTGGGAATAACTTAGGCATCCAAGCATCATCTTAACAAGCAAGACATTAGTGATACCAAAGTTGCTGAAAACAATTTATATGAAAAAAAAGAACATTTTGGACTTGGCATGACATGCACTAGGCTTAATTAGTACTAAATGGAACTTGGTGATTGTCACCATAATTGGTAATGAATCATTCATGCAGATTTCATGTGAATCCATTGATAAAGGTGCAGAGGAGGAGGAGAAATACCTGGTAGTTCGCACACTTGACGTCGCTGTAGATAATCACCAATAGAGCAGACGGAAGCAGCTCGAGACCAGCAACAGCGCCGCAACAGATCACCGAACAGAATAGAAACACAAAAACGCGTGAAAAAACAATGCTAAGAAACACAGACGCGGGAAACAAATGAACTTCGCGGGCGATATATTTATAAGAACTAGTTTGGCCGAACTATTTTAAGAGTAAAAGTTCGGCCGAACTTTCGTTGCTGGTTTTCCCATCTCCAGCAAAAAATCTATTTGCCCACGCCGTTAGTGTGCTGTCAATCTAAACGAACGAACGAGTTCAGCCGAACTTTCTCATAAATTTCGGCCAAACTATCCAATAGTTCATCCGAACTTTATAAAAAGTTCGGTCGAACTATTGCCGAAAAAAAAATTCCGCCCCCGATTCTCACAAAAGTGTAACCCAGCTTCACATTTCCGCCCATATATAACAATTTAATTAAAAAACACTTTTAAAAATATATATATAGGAAAGGGGATTGTGATGTAGCAATGCCTTCCCCCTCCCCATATACCTCCAACACACCAAAAAAAATGTATGGGGGAGGGAAAGATAACGCTAGCATCACCCTCGCCCTCTCGGTTTCCATATGCTTACCACACATGGGGAAGATGTATGGGAAGGGAGGGTTATGGTAAATGCAAAAATTTCCTTTTCCCCCTCTTCATATGCTTACAAAGATGTATGGGAGGGTAGGGATATGTCTTCCTACATACCAATAACATGTAGAAAAGATGTATGGGGAGGGGAAGGGTAATGTACGGCATCACCCTCCCCTTTTCTATATGTGTATGATGAGCCCCCTCTAGTTCGCTACTCCAACTTCTCATCCACCTCCTTCACCTCTTCGATATATAGCCATTTGTGTTATCTGCCACATCCCATGGCCTCCAAGTGGTGGGGTGTGAACACACCACTTAAAGGAGTGGTACACTGCCCCTTTAACCAACGAGTTTACACTCCATCGAAGGTCACATGTAGACAGAGTTGAGAAGTGGAGGCCACAAGATGCAGATGAGATATGGATTGAGAGGGCGATAGTAGGCCAACAAAGGGGGGGTGGCGGGAAAGGCAGGGGGAAGCAGTGCGATGGGGTTTTTGTTTTTGTTTTTGTTTTCTCTTAAATGTTTAATTAATTATTATTTTTAAATAGATATTTTAATTATTTTTTAAACTCTTATTATATATTAATTTTTTAAATATTAAACCTTTTTTTATATATTTAATGTGGTTTTACATTAGTTTTTTTAATATTTTTTTATTTATTTATTTAAATAATTTGTACACTTTTGTTTTTATATTATTTGTTTTAAAATATTTTTTTTCCTTTTTAAAAATATTGACATTTTATTATTATTATATATTTTTTTGTTTAAAGGTTTTTGGTTTTTTCTTTTTTCTTTTTCAAATCTAGCAAAAATTCCCACCTTCTACTCAAGTGAGGGTGGCATAAGCATGTCTAGTTTTGGTTGGACCATTGGGGAATAAAGGAAGAGATCATCTTACAAAATATAGATAATATTAAAAATATTATTACTTTTAAAATTTAGGATAAATTGTGGGGTGATAAAAGGCTAGAGGAAAAAATGAAACTAAGATATTATAAAGAGGCGATCAACACCAATCTCAAAAACCAAAATTATATTTTTGTCTTGACTAATGTTAGGATGAAAATGAGCATTGCCAATATAAGAACTAATTATCATGAGCTTCATGGTGAAACTGAGCATTAGTCAATTCCAAAAACATCATAGGATGAAAGAGTCTACCACCTATGTCATCCTAAGAGGGTTGAAGATGAAAAGTACTTTCTCTTAGATTGTACATATTATACTTCGATCTAATTTTCAAAATATTCTTCACACTATCAACCTTTTCAGTGTTTTAAGTCAACAAAACTATGATGATTTAAGCAGGGAAAATTTTAAGGATGGAGATTTGTTTTAAAGTTTAGAAACCTTGGCGAATCTCACTAGTACATAATATGACATTTGTGAAATGTTTGGCTATGTTTTTGTAAAAGTATTCAAATTTCTAATTTTGGCGGGTGAATATTTTTAAAAACAATGGAAATTAACAAATCTTTTTTTTGGAAAAAGCATGGAAAATTAGTCCACTTGCGAATATTAGCCCCTAAAATTTTCCCTAGATTTAGGAACACTTCTCTAATAATATTATATACTCTCTATATAAAATTTTGGTGATTTACTTTGCGCGGATATTTTTTAAAAACAATGGAAATTAACAAAAAAAAAATTTGGAAAAAGTATGGAAAATTAGCCCATTTGCAAATATTAGCCCCTAAAATTGTCCCTAGATTTAGGAACGATTCTCTCACTTCTTTTTTAATATAGATATAAAATGTTATTCTTTTATCTTCTTAAGCTCTAATAGACCATATAAGTCTCATCATCATCATCATCATCATTAATAATTCTTTCTAACATTTGAAATATTTTTAAATTTTATTTTTTTCCTTAAAAATAATAATATTTTTATTTTTAATTTAAAATGTTTGTCATTATTTTTTCTCATTAAAAGAATTATGTTCTCCTTACAAAAAAGAGAAAAGAAAATATTTTGTCCAAATAAAAAAATTGAGTTGCTAATAACACCACATTTTGATTTAAGTGTTGATTTCGAAGTTTACTTCCCAGAAACATCAATTATCAAAGCTACTACAAACAACATGTAATTTTAACCTGAAAATAAAAGACAAGAAGGTAGTAGTAGCACCACTTTTTGATTCAAGGATTGATTGAAAGGTTTTTGTTTGTAATGGTACCAAATGTCAAGGCCACAGTTTCAAAGAGTTATAATTTTAACCCTAAAAAAAATGGGTGCTACTAGGGTACCTCATTTTGTTTGAGGGGTTAATTTTATTGTTTTCATTTGCAATGATATTAGCTATCAAGGCCATGATTTCAAATAAGTTGTAATTTCGACCATAAAATAAAATATGATATTCAGTTGCTAATAACACCACATTTTGATTTAAGTGTTGATTTTGAAGTTTTACTTCCCAGAAACATCAATTATCATAGCTACTACAAACAACATGTAATTTTAACCTGAAAATAAAAGACAAGAGGGTAGTAGGAGCACCACTTTTTTATTCAAGGATTGATTGAAAGGTTTTTGTTTGTAATGGTACCAAATGTCAAGGCCACAGTTTCAAAGAGTTATAATTTTAACCCTAAAAAAAATGGGTGCTACTAGGGTACCTCATTTTGTTTGAGGGGTTAATTTTATTGTTTTCATTTGCAATGATATTAGCTATCAAGGCCATGATTTCAAACAAGTTGTAATTTCGACCATAAAATAAAATATGATATTGAGTTGCTAATAACACCACATTTTGATTTAAGTGTTGATTTTGAAGTTTTACTTCCCAGAAACATCAATTATCAAAGCTACTACAAACAACATGTAATTTTAACCTAAAAATAAAAGACAAGAGGGTAGTAGTAGCACCACTTTTTGATTCAAAGATTGATTGAAAGGTTTTTGTTTGTAATGGTACCAAATGTCAAGGCCACAGTTTCAAAGAGTTATAATTTTAACCCTAAAAAAAATGGGCGCTACTAGGGTACCTCATTTTGTTTGAGGGGTTAATTTTATTGTTTTCATTTGCAATGATATTAGCTATCAAGGCCATGATTTCAAACAAGTTGTAATTTCGACCATAAAATAAAATATGATATTGAGTTGCTAATAACACCACATTTTGATTTAAGTGTTGATTTTGAAGTTTTACTTCCCAGAAACATCAATTATCAAAGCTACTACAAACAACATGTAATTTTAACCTGAAAATAAAAGACAAGAGGGTAGTAGTAGCACCACTTTTTGATTCAAGGATTGATTGAAAGGTTTTTGTTTGTAATGGTACCAAATGTCAAGGCCACAGTTTCAAAGAGTTATAATTTTAACCCTAAAAAAAATGGGTGCTACTAGGGTACCTCATTTTGTTTGAGGGGTTAATTTTATTGTTTTCATTTGCAATGATATTAGCTATCAAGGCCATGATTTCAAACAAGTTGTAATTTCAACCATAAAATAAAATATGATATATTTTGAGAGCATCACCTTTTGATTTGAGAGTCAATTTTAAGGTTTTCAATTGCAACTTTATAAGGATTCAAGACCACGATGTCAAAAAGTTGTAGTTTTCACCTCAAAAGGAAAAGTGAATTTGGTAGCACTAGTTTTTTATTTGGAGGTTGATTTTGGTGTTAAAATATGGGTTTTAAGGGATAGATTTATTGTTTTGAGGTCCGTAACTATGTAATTGGATGAAACTAATATTAACTACCTAAGTGTTTAAAACAACCTCTCTCTCTCTCTTTCTGTGTAACAAAGCACCTCACCCTCTAGCCCATAAGCAAGGGTAAGACATTATATAAGGCTCAAGTTTATACAAAAGCAAGGCTCAATATGTCACTTGTGGGAATTGAACCTGGGTGGCGAAGATAGCAATCATTACTCCCAATCGTCCAAGATAGATCCAATTGAATCCTAACAACCTCCTTATTTAGAGATACTTTTCATTTTCTAGATATTGGTACTTTTATATTAGAAATTGTCATTGGTGACACAAACCCTACTCCTTAGCTTTTAATGGTGATTCATAGTGACCATAACAATTTTGTATTTTACGTTTATGAAGGAAGCACCCCCCCACCCCCTGACTCGTTTGATGTAGTTCTACTCACATTTATTCATTATCTATTCCACTCTACTTAACTGATGATTCTATGCATGATTATCAAGATATTTCATTGGGTTGATGTGATTGTGTGGATCTTTATCCTTCACACTATGGTATTTATCCTTATACGACATCCTATATGCAACACAATTCAATGGCTGCTTCTTTTAGATATTCGCTATTTTGAGATGAGTATTCATTAATTCTCACTTTATTTCCACTATGGTCAACCATATTTTGAATTGTGTTATCTACACAACAAATTTCTCTTGTAATTTCGCTACCTATATTTGATATTTTGGCCATAAACACTCTTTTTGAGGAGCTAGGTATTCATAAACCCATTCCCATCTTATATTTTATCTTCCTTCTAAGTTGCTCTCTCAAGTGCACTTGTTTTAGGTATTCATAAACCTATACAATTGTATTTGAACATGCTTGGTTGTATTCAATCTCTATCAAATATACGAAGTTGTATCTTCTCCCTCTTACTTCGATGACAATTAATCATATTTAAGTTGGATACTCTTATCTCTTCTTTGTTACAAATCATTTCTTTGCACATCTTCACATGGGTAGTTCAATATCACTCTTCCATTAGATGCAAAATATGGAAAATGGTATATCGTCCTTCCCTCCTTCATTATATGAGTAGGTAAGATGATATATCTTCCTGCCCTCCTTCATTAGATGAGTAGGTCAATGATATTTGCTTCCAATAGTTGAGTCAATTGGTGGTTGTGTTCATCATTACTGTATATGATGTCCCTTCAAACACCTATTTGGATGATAATCTAGTAGTACCACTCTCCCAATAAATGAGCAATATGGAAACGATATGTCTCCTTTCCCTCCTCCATTGGATGAGTAGATTAGATATAATTTTCTCTACCAGATGAGCAATTTGGTTGTCATATTCTTTTATCTTATTGAGTCCAATTTCGTATTGAGCTAGGCCATCACAAATCCACTCTCCCTTCTTCCAACTATGGCCACCTCTACATTGAGTTGTCTATGCTCACTCTCTTTTATATGTAGTATCTCTTGTATTTATGTCTCTTTTCCACACTCCCTTATCAAATGGGTAGATTGGGTTCATGTTCCTCCAATGATGAGTAGTTCAATGGTGCATTTTCTCGAGATTTGAGTAGTTCTATGATAATGGATGGATCTTCATATACCCATTCATGCTCGTATTTGAGTTGGAGTATCTCATACCCACTCTCTTTAATATTTTTGACCATTGCTATACCTTTATTGAATTGGGTATGCCCACTACTTTCATACTTTATCATCCCTATTCATGTATCCATGTTAATATTAAGAGGAAAGTTGCAACGATGGTAATATTCACATGTGGTCATTCATGGCTAAATGCCTTATTTATTGGTTTTTCTATATTTGACTAGGTTAGCCTAGTCCCTCTTGAGTTGTGTACCCTTAGTTTGTGGAATTACAATCGCCTCTTTATGGGATGTCTCCCTTCTTGAAGAGACATCTCACTAGAATTGTCTATAAATACACAACTCAAGCTCTCAATCGTATTATCTTATCATATTAATTCATAGTGATTGGTTCCTCAGCCTATGGGCACCATATAGTGTGTTTCTCTTGACCCTGAATCCATATTATTTTTTACTTTTGGTGTGCCTATGGTTTAAGCTAGTTTAGGGTTTTTTGGTGGTCCCATTCAATCTTTCTCCCTTTTGTGATCCAAACACAACCCATTAACCCATTCCAAGACTAGGAAGCAAGGTTGGACCCTTCCTCTTTGGTGTCCAAATGAGCCATGAAGGTATGAAACAAGTTTGTGAAATCATTCACTAGTTAAGCATAATTAATCTAGTTGTTGTCATTTTATGTATTTATCTTCATGATATATTACTAGGTATAACTTTTCATGCATTTCCTACACAAAGCTTCCCTACATATTGATAGGTTTAATGACAACAAATAGGTACACAATGTGTTAAAGCATGCATCAATCATCTTAGTTTTGATATTTCCTTTAAACATGGAAATATTGTGGTTGATCTTCATCATGAATAGATTTTTTCTTCTAAACAAGCCTAATCTATGTTTCATGGATGTTCTGAGCGTGGCTTGGGTTATGATTCTACTGAAGAGTTCCACAACTAATTGGAAATTACCTTTTGTTGTTTCCAAAGGGCTTCATCAATTGTTGACTACACAATGCTTGCATCAATGCTGGACAAGTTAATGGAATTGTTGCTACTTGTCATGTTGAGTCACATTATGTGTGTTAAAAGGTTAAGATAGGACTTGGATCAACCATGTGCTTCTAATACTGAGATCTAGTCTAGAATAACATTCAACTTGATTGGATATGTTGATTTAGTTCAATCACTTGCAATGGCTATTAAAGTTGTAGAACAAATGTTTTGCTTTGATACCAATGACCAAGATTTAGGTAGTGAAAGGATTTGGCTCAACTATGTTACAAGCCATTGCAGGGGATTTGTGGCTTGTAAAATATGGGTAGTGCTATAAAAAGATGACATTCAATCACAATGAAATACGAACTACTATTTTGTAAGATAAGTACAATGGTTGTAAAAGCACACAAATGTTTTAGGGAATGAATGAACTACACAATATTTTGAACTAGGCTAAGCAATGCACATTATGCACAATTTTTACAGTAAACAATAATGATGAATAAGCACAATTGGCATAATCAACTTGGTACCATAAAAAAAAAAATTTAAAAATTAAAAAAAAAAAATAGATAATTAAAATTATTTGTGAAAATGTGAACTATGGTAGTAATCCATTATATTTATTGAATAATCATCATATAAGTCATGAGAATTGCTCAAACCCTTCATCCTATTGCTAATACAAACTAGTATAAAATTAAAGTAGAAATTGTAAAACTATAAGGGAAGGCACTCTATGTTGAAGGCATGGAGGAGGAAGATGTTGAAAACTATATATTGCAAATTTACAAATATAAAAGATTCATTAAGAAGTTCTTTGAATTTTGAGATAGTTTACAAGAGTAGACATACATACATAAGACATACAAAGACATACATACTCTACCCCCTCTGGTTTTGAACCTGTGACCTCTTAAGAGGAAACACATGCTCTTAACCATTAGGCCCACTCAAACTATATATTTTAGTGTTAAACACCACTTTTTACAATGTTAAACAGAACTCTCTACATTAATATTTTACACTTAATGTAAGTAATACCAAGCACCACTCCTTACAATGTTAGACAAAATTGCACATCACTGAAGGATCATCTAACTTGCATCATAATTTTACTTAATAAAATTTTAATTTCAAATTTCATTATTATCATTATGCTTTAAAAAGTAAAGGACAGAACAAAAAATCGACATAAAGCAGAGAAAGGGATAAATGGTATTCCTGAGTTGACAGTGGATGAACATGTTGCTCGTCAAAGATGCAAATCACCCTGAGATGCCTTGAACACAGACCAAGATCATATGACATACATAAATATTCGCACACATGAATGTATAGAAAGGTTAAGTGACAGTTCAAACAAAAAAACAACAACGTTTTAATGTTAAATCATCACCTCAGACTTGAATACAGAAAATGGGCCTGGAATATGAGCTTTAATGTGAACAAGAATAAGATATCTTGACCCACTGCAGCTCCTGTCTGCTGTTTTTCGGTTAGGTTTCCAATGCCCCCAAGTACCGTTGGATCTTTGTGGTCCATCCAACATATATGTGTCCAAAATTCTCATCTGTGATGTAGGCCCTGCCAGCCTCCACCGCCAGAAGACTCCAATTTTGACCAAAAGGAATCCTCATCTCCCTGCAACTGTGACCGTCATTCTCCCCTTTCTGTCCACACCATTTCACCCCAATCTTGATACTTCTGATTCCCAATATTAAAAAAGTGGACTATTCTTAAAGAGATTCTCTTTCCATGTGGAATTCCAGGCAGCACAATCTTGGAACAACGCCTCATGAGGCCAGATCCACTGAACAGTACTGAGATGCCATCAGTGTTCCTTTTTCAGAACCAAATCCACTGTACATACAGATATGCCTTGTACTCAAACTAGGTGTGCTTATGGAAAGAAAAAACCTTAAAACTAACTTTTATAGCATTGATATCCCTGAGAGTCCAGACTGTTAACTCGACCCCTGCACACGGTTAAAAAATGTAGTCTCTCAAAGGGGCATTTTGTCCAAGAGATCCACTTCTGTTCTCATGGAATCACCCTATGTACCCATCTACAGAAACATGCCCATGATGATCCCAAGCAGTATGATCAAAGCTTCTTCTAACTTAACACGTAGCAAGGTAATGTGGTTCTCCTAGACAGTTGTCAGACCGCAAATGCTTTTCCGAAAAGATCTCCAGAGCTTGCTATATATTGAGTTCGAAAGGAATTTCAGAAATATTGAACAACCTGTTCGCTACTGATAGGATCAAGAATGCAGTTAAAATTTAATTACTTTGAAATTTTAAAAATGATTGAAAATTTGTAAATCGTTGATGTATAGCTTTCAAATCACAGTGAGATCATCACTTTCTAATAAGCATTTATATTCCCGTCTTTTCAGTGTTTTGTTTGATCAAAATCAACAAAATTGAACAGTTACTTTTCATGAAGGTCAAATAACAAAAATCCAAGGTATTTAGCACGATTATCTTATTCCTCCATAGCATAAAAGCCACCCTGGAAATCAATTTTTATTCTTTTCAAATTAAAACATACATAATCCATGGTGCATAGCCATTTTCATTCATCAAACATGGTGGCTCCCGATCATTACAAACCATCACACTTGTGCTTCCAAACCACCATCAACATCATTTTTTGTTCTTTTCAAATTGAAACACACACATCTTGTGGTGCATAGCTAATTTCATTCATCAAACATAACTCTTATCCATCGCACCATCACACTCAGGGGCACGCTGTGACAGTTACAAAACCTTTTGCTCCCTCATTCAAGCAGAATTTTCTCTTTCTTGCCGCCAAGAAGAGGCCATAGCAACCACACAAAAACCCTAAAGGCTTACATTTTATCTTTTCAGTTCTTTGCTCCGTTTCTGAAAGAATTCTTCTCCCTTAATTGTCTCTAATATTTTCCTTTTATAAGTTCTTTGCTCCTTTTCTGAAAGAATCCTTCTCCCTTAATTGTCTCTAATATTTTCCTTTTATAGCCATGCTTGGGGTTTTAAGGTTGTGTTCATTATTATCAGTCTAGATTCCTCTCTGAAAGAATTATTTTCCTTTAGATACTTATAATATTTTCCTTGTTCGCTTACTTGATCATTTAGGGTTTCCAGATTTATTGTACAATTAGTTATCCTTGATCAGACAAACATCACAGGAATCAAATTTATATAAAAATGCATTTTTTCTTTTCCAAATTTTTATATGGCTTCCAGAAATTTAATATTCTTTATATTATATAACTAAAATACATACACAGACTAGTTATAATTTTAAAAAAAAAATTAACAAAGAAATACCATGTATGCATTACAGAGATAACACATCTCGGCATCTACCTGTACTATCGAAAGTCCCTCTGGATGCTATCAAAGTTGACCGTATCAACTTCATCCTCGCATCGACTTTTGCCATATGGCTCCTCATGATTGCGACTTCATGCTTTCTTCAACCTTGGATACCTTGCTTGGTCTTTGTCCTCCTTAGGGTATTGGTCTTCCAATTCCCCGATGATGCCCCGGCATCGTAAAACTAACAGATTCCATTGGCTGACATCCCATTAAATTTCAAAATGCACAGACAAGATATGGATTCATAGGCAAGGCAGAATGATACCGCCATTAAATCAGTACAGAAGCTGTTCATGGCACGGATTATCTTTGTGCACTTGCTAAGGATTTGCATTTGCCATATATCTTAACATCTAGTTTTCTAACATGTTTCCCAAAGCTCGTCGATTTTAAATTTGATCTCAATTACTTATACATATAACCTGAGTTTAGGAGGTTGGAAATTGCTAATATTATATAATTTTCCAATTAATGTAAACCATAATTTAATTTTGCAATTCCCTTTACCATATTTCTATTTGCTTTTGATAGGTGTGGATCAAACTTTTGGATTATCATTTCACTTAATTAATATTTATAATAATTAAGAACTTGTGCTTCCAATTAATGTGAACCCTAATTAAATTTTGCAATTCCTTTTACCGTATTTCTATTTGATTTTGATAGGTGTGGATCAAACTTTTGGATTATCTTTTCATTGAATTAATATTTATAGTAATTAAGAACTTGTGTTTCAATGGAGATTATATATTTTGGTAAACTTTTTTTAGCCAAATAATTTTACACATATATATTTTTTATTTCATAAACAAAAAAAATTATATATTAATCTGATATCTAACTCCATTAAAACTTTAAAATTAAATTATTATTATTATATAGTTATTGAACTGAAATAAGCTAAACATATTTTGTGCAGTAATGTTCTAATAGATTACTAGTTTAGAATCCAAGTGTAGATATTACCAACATAGATCCATTTTAAATACAGATCTAACATGAGCCCAGAGGCATCAAATTTTTCATGTGTGAACTTTTTTAGAGTGCAAAATACAATGTTTCTAGAGGAATCAAATTTTTTCGGGTGTAAACTTTTTTTTAGAGTGCAAAATACTGTGTTATTTTTCATTATTTAAATTGTCTTTTGGAATGTTAAATAGAGTATATATAAGACCAAGAGATTATTCAAAAAAAAATTGCAGAGGTCTTTTGGTGAAATGCATTACGAGTTAATAAATGCCACCAGACATGGTGTTCAATTCTGTCCCTACAAATGGGACTAGCCAGTTTTTGGAATCGGCATACCACATATGCCGGGACAGCACATTTGAATGCATCACAGAATGGTTTATTGCTGAATGCACAGGCTGTTTTAGTTATTCTTTTTGTTACTCATAAAACAGAATTTTATGCTTACTTGATTCAAGGTTAGACCTATGATTGTTGTATTTGGAAGGGAATGTAAACATTATGAATCTAGTATTTTTGGGTATGTGGGATTGTTTTTTCTGGGGATAACGATCATGAACATGACAACACTCTATGGACTGAATTTTGAATATGCGCTGGTACATTACATTATATAAACCAGACATTTTTTTCTTCTGAAAAAGAAAATAAGACTAAATAAAGAATTTAACAATAAAAACTTAATTTTTTTTCCTAATAAGACCAAATAAAAAATTTAACAATAAAAACTTAATTTTTTTCCTATATATAGATATATATGAAATTGATATCGATATAGATTTTCAAATAATTTATTTAAATCTCTTGTTGAAATATTTTGAAAAGTGTAAGATTTAAACATCTAATTCACACATTTTTTTTTACTTTTAATTATTTTACAATATATTCATTTCTTTTTAATTATAGTCAACATTATTTTTCTATTTACAACATAATTTTATTTTTTATTTTTATTTTAAAGGGGCACCAGAGATGGACAAACTTACAAATCCCCTCATACTGAACTGTAGAATGAACCCGTAAACTCAATAAAGACAGATTTCACTTGTCATTTAAAAAAAGATATTTTTAGTTTTTATTTGAAACATGTTGAATCACTATGACAAAATATCTGAATCAGTATTTGTTGCCAGTGTATCAATCAACTGAGGAATTGCCTGGACTCGTAGTCACAACTCCACAAAATACTGATTCCTTAAAAACATTAGAAAGTGCCATGCATCATGATCAATAGAATGTTATGTAGCTGTAGCCACCCTTCAAAATTTTCTGAAGGCTTGCAATTGCAAGCCAAACTAAATCTTGCCAACAGTATTTCTCTATTTAAATCATTCTGCTCTGCCTCTGCCCAAGGGAGAGGTAACAAAAATGAACATTAACAGCAGCGAGATTATGGCCACTCCCACCAAGGACCAGGTGTACTTCATCCTCCCTAGCAAGCATTTTAACCATAGGAAGCAACTGTTGCAGCTGGGTAAGGGCCGACCTCTAATTTGAGATGATATGTATGTCTACGGAAGAATTTTCCACTGTGTCTTCTTCTTCATCAACATTTAAAAGTTCTCACTGATCTGCCTCAAAAAGATGGGAGGAGTTCACATGGTCTGTCAAGGATGAATGCCCACAGTCAATGTTCTTCATCAAGGATCCCATTGCAATCTGTTCCACAGTTCAAAAGATCATCATGCTTCCAACTCAGTGGTGGATCCTTTGACACAAGTACCTCTTTCAGAATTCCCCAGCCCTCTTGGAAAATCCTGCAAAACCTGATGAAATTTTCCCCACGCACTGCACTCCATTTTAACCCAAATTTAATAATTCCTCTGTGACTCCCAATATTTCAAAATTAAATGATTACATTTAGATGAGAACATCACACCTTGGCCCTTGATTTCTCCTTTACTTTGAGCGGGCTATCATAATCAATTCCTCAAATGCTCGTGGCGTGATTTCAGAATATCAGAATCCTTCTCCAACTGCCTGGTTTTCCACCTTGCCCACCGGTTTTGAAACCACATTGTAACCTGCCTAGATTGTATGCCCAAATCCTTGGCTAGCTGATTTTTGTGCTCATGTTTTGTTTTGAATCTCGAAGTTTTTTTTTTACTATTGTTTTTTAACATTGTAGACAATCCAGAGATTCTGCAATAAACAATAATCACAGAAACTTGAAAATCTTAAAAAGTCTTCATCTCTAATTTCCTCCTATCTAGTTTCCTCCTTATTAAAGAAAAGAAATTGTAAAATGGTCTCTTCTTCACATTCCCTAGTGAATCCTACAAATTAGCCATGGAACTTGAACCTACAGGCGTGCTCACTGCCAAAAACATTAAAACATCTATGAGAAGAGGCCATAGCTATTACGTCAGTGTATTTGGCCAACTGCATCAGTCAGATTAGAAAGGAATACAGTTGAAACTTGAACATAAAAAATGGGCCCGGAGTATCAGCCTTAATGTGAATATGAAAACGACATCTTGAATCCCTACAGCTCCTGTGTGTTGCCTTTCTTGAAGGTTTCAATGCCCACATGTACCGTGGAATCCTTGTGGTCCACATGTGTCCAAAATCTCATGTGCGATGTAATCCTTACGGGCCCCACACTCCAATGTTGACCAAAAGGATTCGTCATCTCTTTCCCTGGACCTGTGACTGCCCCTTCCCCACACATTGCACTCCATTTTATCTCAAACTTATTGCACTCCATTTTATCTCAAACTTAATTCTTCTGACTCCCAGTATTGAAAAAGTGCGCCATTCTTAAAGAGATTCTCTACCGTGTGGAATTCCTGGCAGCACAATCTTTGGCACAAAGCTTCATGTGACTGGATTTACCTGACTGGCAAGAGGATGCCATCGATTTTCCTTTCTAAGAACCAAAGCCATTGTACATGACACATGTCCACAGTCCCCAGGCTCAAACTAGGTGCGAAAGAAAGACCTTAACACCGCTAGTACTGGGGACCTGCATAGGATATATGAAAGTAACGTCTTAAAGTAGCATTTTGTCCAAGAGCTCCAGTTCTGTTCTCCTGGAATCACATGTGCCCATCTAGAAAAACAAGCCCATTATCACCTAAGTAGTATGAGCAATGCTTTACCTGGACACATGGCAATGTAGGTAAGAAGTTCTCTGGAGACTGGTATCGTCATCAGATCCCCAAATGGTATTTTAAATATGTTTCCAGTGGTTATATATTAAATGCGTAATTTAACAATTCTATGTTAGAACTCAGATTTTTGTGATATATAATTTAGATAAATGTTTTTTGGATTAATCACATTATTAGGATTTGATGGTTCGAAACGTAGACCAAATTCTAAATTCTAATGATGTGATTAATCCGAAAGACATTTATTTAATTTGATGTTAATTTTTTTTAATTTCAAAAACTTAGATTAATTTGAATTTGTTTAAAGTTTGATGAAAAGTTTAATAAAAATGCTCACAAATCCAGTAAGGAGTTTTTGGAATGATAAGTTTGATACATGTGATCTACACAAATTTTGAGTACTTTTAGTTATTTTTCAAAGTAATATTGAATTCATTTACATATTCAAAAATATATTTTAAAAAACAAAATTCACCATCTCACTCAAAAATTATTTCACCCAATTCCAACCCAAATTTTTTTCACAAAATTCCAACCCAAAAGCTCAGAAGACGACTACAATTTCAAAAGGAATTTCACACATATTAAACACTTTGAACTAGGCCAGTTCTGTACAACACTCCATTAATGATTTAAAAAAATTCAAAAGACTACACCAATTTCAAAAGGAATTTCACACATATTGAACACTTTGAACTGGGCCAGTTCTGTACAACACTCTATTAATGATTTAAAAAAAATCGAATACGATTGACAAGTCATAAGTCGCTGATGAGGACCTCCCAAGCCAGAGTGAGAATCCGAGCGCCTAATAAGCATGCGATTACATTTAAACCCCAACTTTCACCAGGTGAAACTCATAAAAACTTTCAGCATTTCGAACTCATAAACTTATTTCTTCGGTTTAACACAAGCTATAATTGTGTTGCATTCATAACCCTAATTTTCACCAGCTCAAACTCATAAATTATTTCTTCAGTTTAAATGAAATTATTATTGTGTTGCATCCATAGCACGACATAAACTTATTTCTCCGGTTTAACAGAAGCTATAATTGTATTGCATCCATAGCCCTAATTCTCACCAGCTCAAACTCAAATTATTTCTTCGGTTTAACAGAAATTATAATTGCGTTGCATCCATAACACAACATAAGACTTGCACAAAAATTTCCAAATAGACACGATAGAAAATGGCAGTAACTTGAGATCAGAAAATTTATCACCTCCAACAGAATTCTATGTGAAAAGTCCTCAAGTCTGGATAATCTCTATGATTGCTTCATTTTCGAAACAACAAAATTTTGACTGCAGAGAGTTCGTTCAATATTAAGGTGCTGCTGCTAAAACTAACATATTTCATCGACTAACTTCCAATTAACTTGTAAAATGTGTAGACGAGATATGGATACATGGCAGGAAAGAATGATGTCACCATTAAATCAGTACAGAAACTGTTCATGGTACAAAATATGTGTGTTTCGGCTAAGGATCACTGTTCATTATATAGTAACGCGCAGTTTTCAAACATATATCTCAATGCTTATCAGTTATAATTTAATCTCGGCAACTAGTTCAATTTCACAATTCCTCTGCGATTTTTTATATTTAATTTTGATAGTGATCAAGCGATCTTTTAAATCATCATTGCACTCCCTCCATTAATACTTGTAAAACTCAACAGGAATGTACTTGTTTGCTCGTAATATAATTCTGAGAGTCTGATAGATGAAATGGAGGTGAGCATGATCTTTTTTGGGCCATCAATACATTTGGAGTTGTCTACAGAGACACAGGAATTTTCCAGATGGCTAAAATTGGCTGGAATCCGGACAAAAAAAAATTCAGAAATCTTGCAGTAGCAGTGTTTGAATCATGTTTTTTATGGTGGAAATGGGTTCAGCACCATCAAAAACCTCTAGGGCACCCAAAATGCACCCAAAATATTGAAAAACCTCTAGGACACCCAAAATATTGAAGTTTGATAGCTATAACCTGGATTTACAAAAATCCCTGCTGGATTTTCTTAAAATCTTCTTAAAAGCTTACCGGAATTTTCATGATTTTAGGGGCAAAAAAACAGTCTTTCTTAAAATCTTATCGAAATTTCCATGATTTTTAGGGCCAAAAAACAGTCTAGTTAGACTATGGCATATATTTTATCGATTAGCATTTTAAAATCCATATAGAGATTATAACATTTACTTTAAACGTCCTAAAAGATTAATCAATACATATTGCTCTTGTAATTTATTTTAAATTAGTGTTAGGTCATCATGCATTTATCTAGATTGAAAATATGTATCTGACATGAGCTGAATTGTTATCACAACAAGGAGAAGCCCGAATCGGTATTTGTCGGCAGTTTTATAAGAAATTATAGAAAAACTGAGGAGCATTGCCCGGACTCAGAGTTACTAAATCAATCAAAATGCAAGACAAAATATGTTATTACAGAACAAAAATGCTCTGCTACTCATAAACAAGGGAAATAAACAAAGTAGGCTTGCATTCACTCTTTCACCTCTACTGGCAACATGCATAAGAGAAACCTGAAAACCATTAGAAATTGCTATACATCATGAGTGAAGAGAATGTTTATGCAGCCACCCTTTAAAATCTTCTGAACACTTACAGTTGCAAGTAAAACTAAACCTTGTCAATAGTACTCTACTTTCTTTGAGAGTTAACTCTCATATGCTGTTACATCATTCTGCTCTTATTCTGGGCAAGGGAGATGAACAGATGAACATAACAGCAGCATAATTATGGCTAGTCCCACCAGGTACCAAGCTGTACTTGATCATCCATAGCAAACATGTCATTGTACGCAATTGAAGGATCTGGGTAAGCGCCATCTTCCACTTTGAGGAGATGATATGTGTATGTCTGAGGAAGCAGTTTTTCACTCATGCCTTCTTCTTCTTCTTCCTCTTCAGCATGTGAGAGGTCTGACTGATCTGCTTCAAAAAGATGAGAGTTCACATGGTCCAAGGATGAATGGCCACAGTCGACGTGGTGAGAACTGTCTTCATCCAGGACCCCACTGCTATCTGTTCCAGAGCTCAGGAGATCTTCGTGTTTACAACCTGGTGGTGTATCCTTGGCAGCAGTACTTCTTTCAGACTTCCCAACAAAGTCAGAGTGGGAGGCAGGCTGGGGATAGACTTTCTTGTCAACAGACTCAGAATCCTTTGTCAGGGCTTCATGGTCACTGTCAAGTAGCTTGTCTGTTAGGAAGGTAACCTGATATGACAGAACCAACCCATAAGATACCTTGGCATGAGAAGCCATAGTACTATAACCAGTAACAAGTTATCTAGATCTTGTGTTCCATAGAAAGGGCTGGGCAAGAAAGCAACTTAGAAGAAAATAATAAAATTTACATCTTAGGTTCCAACAGTTCTTTCAATACACAGTCCTGTTGGGAATCCTGGAGATTACAAACTACACGCAATGATCTACATGTGTTGAATTTTTCATTGCTAAATAAAATCCAATAAAAAATATTCAAAAGTGCACAAAAGACATGGACAACGCTAAAACTGTAATAACCTAAACATTTCATTAAATTTTATAAAATTCTCATGCATATGTAGGGAATTTCACAAAAAAAAATCCTACTGTAAAATCTAATGAAAGATTAAATGGTTTCTCAAATACAATTCTATTAAAAATTAAACTCTTGCATTTAGATAAGCATATCACACCTCAGCCCTTAATTTATCCTTTTCTTTGAGCAGGCTATCATAATCAACTCTCAAATTCTCATAGCGTGATTTCAGAATATCATAATCCCTTTCCAACTGCTTAGTTTTCCACCTTGCCCGCCGGTTTTGAAACCAGACTGCAACTTGCCTAGGTTGGAGGCCCAATTCCTTGGCTAGCTGTATCTTGCGCTCAGGTTCCAATTTGTTTTCGATCTCAAAGCTTCGTTCCAGGAACTGCACTTGGTCAGCAGTCAGCCTTCTCTTCTTCTCCGGTGGATGGATACAATCATCAAGGTCTTCATCTCCAGTTTCTTCCTGGTCAAAGGAATTGTAAAATGGTCTTTTTGACACATTACCTATCACTTCCTCCAAATTAGCCACAGATCTTGAACCTGCAAGAGGGCCAACAACATCAAAAATGTTATCAGAACAAGCAAAAGCTATTGCTTAACTTTACTTCCGTGATTTTGAACAAACGCATCAACCAGATTAGAAAGAAATATAGTATTAGAAGTAGAGGTCCATCTATTCAGCCAGTGAATCATTTTATAAGAGGAAATATTGCTGTGATCAAAGTCGTCGGAGGCAGGAATAGGGTTTAGAGGAAGGAGAAGTTGCAACATGGTTACTATAGGTGAACCTACAGTTGGATCATTGAGAACAGCAATATGCAAAACCTTAGGGATCTGTTATAGTGGGGAAGGCATGTCCACCTTGCCTGTCCATTGGATGACCCATCTGTTGTCTTGAAGGTGAGGACCGACGCATTAAGAGCAAGGCACTTGCATCAATGGATGGGTTGGTTGCATCAATCTGGTTAAACAGAAGGATCACAGTTTTTTTATGGCCTCTCTTTTCCATTGGCATAAGTGAGCCATGTAATATTTCTGTTAAATTAACAAAAGCCTCTACCAAACAGTATTACATTATTACTCAATACTTTACATCTGCATATACCAATAAATCACTTAAACTCCATACCCTGAAACCACATGACCCAAGCACTGCAAAATCCATGCAGCTAACAGTTTTTGACAGAATAACCAAAAGCATCTAATACATAACACGACCCATTACACTACACAAAATATAAGTACCATGGTTTATGATATAAAACCAAAATCCAAAATTAGTGGTAACTACACTTCCCTTCAATGAATGAAGAGAACGTCCATCATCCATTGAAGCAAAACAATATTTGATTGGCCTTAACAGACTTATGTTAGTATAAGTAAGGCAGCAGGCAGAGGGACACTAATGGTTTTTTATTAATCACCCTAAAACCTTTTTTAACCAGCTTTATTGGATCATCAATAATCAAGGTCATATAGACGGTTATCAATAGGATAAACAGTGATAATTGAAAATTCATAAGCGACCAGTACTGGTCCCCTAAGCTCACTGCGGGAACATAGGTACCCAATAAACATGGTGCTATATTTGATCCCTGAGCTTTGCTAGCTCAAATTGATAAAGGAAAAACAAAATAAAATAACACAATAAAATAAACAAATATTCAATGACCTGGGATATCTGATAGAGTACCAAAATCCCATAAAAGCAAACAAGGAGAATACTTATTCACCCTGAAGCAAAACATCATTTGCCTAAACTTAACAGGCTTACAAAAAAATATGCCCATGCTATTGAAACTGAACAAGGATTACACGGAATAGCACAAAGAAAATATTCATTGGCCCTCAGCGAAACACCATCTGTGTAAACTGAACAGGCTTATAATAAATGATGTCCATATAAATAACAAGGATTACGCCAAATTGCACAGAATTCAACAGCTTACCATTGAAAACAGGAGAAGAAAGCAGAGCTTCGAGTGCATCGGCAGAGCGGGAAATGTTCTCGTTGTTCATCACAATGACGTTCGGCCCACCATACATTCTCCCACCGGACATCATCATCTCCTCAGAGCAAAACTCCTTCAAACGGTGTCCTCCAGTAACATTAAACGCTGAGCATATGCCCAGTGCCCACTTCAGAATCGTTAGCAAAACCAGTAGTTGCCCAGAGATATGGAAACTTTGTGGCGAAAGAAGCTGCTTCTCCAGAGAGCTCGCATGCGAGATACCAGACAGCAGGAAACCACAATACCCATCATTCGGAACGCTCTGTTCCCCAGTTGGGTACTGCTAAATCCTCTGTTTTTGCCAGTTTCTGATCAGAAACCGGTAATAAGAGAAAGACACAGAGATTTCGCAAAAATTAGCCGTTGGATTGAGCGAAATAGAACTGTGGGAAGGGGTTGATCCAGAGGAGGAAGAGAAGGCGAACGCGGAGGCGAGGGGATTGATGGAATTATGTGTGCAAGGAGACGCTGTGGGTGGAGAAAGGAACGACGACGGGGCGTGGCAGCTTTGTAGGTCTTCAGCCCCATATGCCTGCCGGGTTTTAAGAAAGCTGCCCGGCAAAAGTCTAGCGGAATACGTTGCTTGTTCACCATGTATGGATAGTGGATGTATGTATATATCTCTCATCATTCTTCCATCATGCCATTACCCTTGTTTATTTCATGCATTTAGGTTTTGATTTGAAGTGTAATGGCATTGATCGAAGGATATTATTTTGCTTTTGGGTAGCTTGGAATTTATGCAGACTGGTGCGGTTTGTATTTGTCACGAGCAGTATCACATTTTTTTTTTTCACAAAGAATGGTGATAATAAAATTTATTTATTTTTATTTTAGCTTGAGGGGATGGTTTTTCTCTATTTACTTAGTTTAATTATAGGAGATATTTTTTTTCCTCCAGTAGTATGGGAAAAAATAGAATGAGTAAGTGGACAAAAGTAAAAAAAAAAGGAGGGTAAAAGGACAAGGGGTTTTAGATCGAAGCTTTTTACAACGGAGTCTCTAGAGATAAGTTGTGGCATAGAATGGAAGAACTTGAAATTCCTTTGCATTATAGAGTCGTTCTCCATAGACTTTATGAAGAGGTGAAATTCAAAATTTGAACCTCAACCGGTATTTCAGAAAGCTTTAGAAGTGACATTGGAGTCAAGCAGGTTGCCCTCTATCCCTTACTCTTTTTGGTTTATATATTGATAAATTGGTGATCCATATGGATATTGGTGGCCACCCACCTATTCCATTCGGACCCCCACTATCGGTTCTTTCAGTTGTTCAGTTTACTACTTTTAGTAGTTTTTCGGGTCCTGAACTTCCAGAGCCATTTTGAGGCCCTGAATGATGTCTTTGGGGAAAACTGGGAGCAACATTGAATTTTCTTTCATGTTTCTCACATCAAAAGTTGTAATCCTCGGATAGATTTTTCTAACGAGGTATTGAGCGCGTCAAACGGAGATCATATGTCAAAGTTACGTCCCCGGGAAGTTGATGTACCAATTTACCCAAGCGGGGCTCATAGTTTTGGCGCTCCATCTCCTAGGGTTATGCTTTTGGATGTTTAGGGTTTTCCATTGTTTCTTAACAATAAATAGACCTTCGAGTCTCATTGTAACACAGTTCAGAGGCATGTAGCCGCCACATCTCTTCTCGGAGATAAGCTACCAACGCCCTAGCTATTTATTTTCATTATCTCTGTAAGCATATTTCTGTTATTTAATATTAATGAAATGAAGTTTTATTTCCACTACATCTCTGTGTTTTGAGGCGAATTAATCAATAAGTACAGCTTTGTCGAGTCCCTCTCTGATAATGTTTAACCCTCTATAGGTAAACCAGGCCCTTACGCATTAAAGTTATTCACCTAAAATGAAGGTTCCTTGAACCAACAAGAAAATAGATATGTTATTTAAGTCCCCACCCCTCAGCGCTCACCTTTTTGAGGTCAGGTTTCGCGATCAATCCCATATTACTTTAAACAGCATGCCTGCCAGTGATTTGAGAAATGAATGGGGCGAGGGAGATGTATTATTAAATATACATATATAAAACAAACTATTATTGTTCTTTTCATCTTATATGAATGAGTGAGCGTGAAAACACACAATAACAAAAGATACGTCTGGATTCTTTTTGAAACAGAGAAAGCATTTATTTATGTATATTATTGTGTTCGTGCATAAATCTGGATCAACTGGAAGAATGGCTATATCTGCAAGGTGGAGATGGTTTTCGGTTGGGGGAGTTTGTGATAAAACTTCTTTTATATGCTAATGATCTTGTATTGATTTCTAAATCAGCTGAGGAATTGTAGATGCACCTATATGCCCTTGAGCATTTTTGTAGAGCAGTGGGGATGCAAGTCAATACTAGCAAAAGCAAAATAATGGTTTTCTCTAATCAAAGGAAGCAAAGCCAGTATATGTTCTTCTTTGAAGGCATCATTCTTGAAGAAGTAAATGAGTACAAGTACCTTGGGATTGATTTCAACAACAAACTTAATTGGGAGGACTATAGAAAGAAGAAAATTTTAGGAGAGTGGAAAGCATTAAATGCTTTTCAAAACAGATGTAGAGAGGCATAGTTATGGCATTGGAAAATGATTAAAGTGATTTTTGGACTTCTAGTTTGTCTAGTGATGTTATATGGGTGTGAAATGTGGGTTAGTAACACCCCGTCTCAAAATGCAAACAAATTGAGAAAATCCAAAAATGCTTGATCATGAGTAAGTTCAAAAGTTCAAAATAAAAAGTTTGGTACCTTATGAGATAATGTTGAGTGAAACAGGAGCAATTCTCATCGAAGTAATTGTTATGGTGCGGCTCATAAGATTTCTAAAAAGAATTGAGCAAATAGGAGTAGGTATATGACCTAATGTTATCTTCAACGAAGTTATGAGTGAAAGAAAGAAAACATGATGAGACAAAACTACACATGGATGCAAAAATGGAATATCTGCCTCAATGTATGTCCCACAAATAGCAAGGAGCTAAAGAATTTTGTTATGAAGAAGTTTCATAAACGGGTATTGGGAACAAGTTGGGTAGAAAGAATAAGTACTACATTAAGGAATTCAACCCAACTTGTGATCTACAACAAAAAGAGTGCATTGGAGCTAGCATTCTGTGGAGGGTAAAGGTTCATATTGCACAATTAAGGACCAACTCGCATCAACTTCGATATGAAACTAGACGGTGGAAAAGGCCTAAAGAAGCTTGGGAAGAACGGGTGTGTAAGTTTTGCACCTCTGAGGCCGTGGAATCCGAAAAACATTTCATTTTGGAATGTGATGCGTTCAAAGATATCACAAAAAGTTATGGGAATATGTTAGCATCGGTTTCTTGGCATTGTTTTTTTAGCAAGGAGATTGTTGGAAGGTTAGGCCAGCTCATCATCAATTTGAATAAGAAAAGAATTTAATAAAATTACAAAAGGCCAAAACCAAAAAACAGATGGTCCAATAAACAATATTTTTAGTCTAATAAATATTAAAATATCATTTCATTTCCTATTCCAATAAAATTGAAAAATAAATACTATTTTATAATGTTAATGAAAATTTTCGCTACATTATAGATATTTACTATTTAAAATGTATTTTCACAAATCTTTTAATGCAGATTTATGATTTCAAAAATCTTTAATCAAATTTCCAACAAAATCGAAAAAAACTATGAAAAATAAAAAATATCTCAGAAATAATCTACCCGATCAAAAATAAATTTTCTCATATAAGATTTAAATAATTTTAACTCAAACTTTTAGACAACTTTCTTTTAAATTAAATTATAATTAAATTATAAGTTAGGTTGATACACATCATACGTTAGACAGTTTATATCATACTGTTAAAATCCAAACGATTAAACCGACATGATAATATAATATAATTCGTTAACATTATTTTTATATAAGGAAATGGATTTTAATTTATTAAAATTGGAGTTTAGTTTTAGATTAATTCAAATTAGAATTGAAAATAACTAAAAATAATGTTTTTTAATTAAAATGTTTAAAAAAGGTGATTGTAGAAATTTATATTTTTATTTTATAATAAATATATTAAAAGTTGGTTTTATTTTATTATTTAAAATATTTGTAATGGAAAATGATATTTGTTATTTTAAATTGAATAAGAATTATTTTAAATGGAGTTGTATATCCAGTCAGAGGAATTGTTTGGACCGTCAAAATTGGCGGAATTCGAGTAAAAATAATTAAAAAATCTTGCAGTAGCAATGTTTGAATCATGTTTTTGATAGTGGAAATGGATTCAACACCATCAAAAACCTCCGGGGCACCCAAAATCTTGAAGTTTAACATCTCTAAGCTCAATTTACAAAAATGCCTGCCAAATTTTCTTAAAATCTTACCAAAATTTCCATGATTTTCAGAGCAAAAAAAACAATCCAGTTAGACTAGGGTAAAATATTAACATCAAACAATTTAATTACATAAAAGAATTATTAAATAATTTAATTTTTATAATTATAATTACAATTTTAATAAAAATTATCTCCTCATATTTATAATTTAATTGAAATTATAATAAATTGCGAAAACATAAAATATAATTTATTTTAATTTAAGTTATACTAAATTACAAAAACATAAAATATAATATTAAATTTTCTTATTGTATGTTTATTTTTATTTAATTAAATTAAACTATTTAATATTTATATTTATATTGATGAATCATTACATTTTATTATTAATTATTTTGTGTTTATTAATTATTATTAATTATTTTATTTTATTAGTAACCACAAATTGGCGAGAGTGATAAAAATTAAAAGTTATTTTAAATAGTAATGAGTCAATAAGCATTTACACATAATAATCAACAATAATCATCTCACTACAAATAAATTATAATATGTTTTTTCATTATATTAAATTAATTATTAGTTTGTTAAATTTACAAAATAAATAGAAAATAGAAAACATTAAATTTTGATAAAAGAATTATAAAATCATAAAAAATTATTATCTTGTATTAAGAAAAAAATAAAATATTATATATATATATATGGAGATCTCCCAAAACCTGGAAGCTTCTTTCCTTGTTAGGCAGGTGCATGGAATAGGGAAGTGTCTTTCAATGTTTTCCTTCCCTCCCAATTGCTACATAAAGTTGAACTTTGATGGAGCATTTAAAGGGAACCCGAGGCTAGCAGGATATGGAGAAATTTTTAGAGATGATAGAGGCAGACCCCTAGGTTTTTATGTAGGACATTGTAGCAATACGAGTAACAACGTGGTTACCATCACCCAAGAGAAGGGATCTCAATGGTTGCAGATAGATGGGGACTCACTACTAACAGTATCGGTAGTAAGAAAATTTCTTAACAGTTCTCTAGTTCAAAAGGTCATCAAAATTTGGCGATTAGATCTTCTAGTACAAAGAATTGAATCCCTAGTGCTTTCCTTCCCTTATTTCATAACAACTCATTCACTGAGAATAGGGAATAAAGTTGGAGGTTCGGTTGCTAATTGGGAGATCCATGATCAAAGTCTTTCTATCACCCATAATTGGCCCTCTTCTTCCTCCTCCAATTGGGTGGATCAACTAAGAAGCATCATAGACATAGAAATGGAGACCACAATGGCGTGGATGATCGTGGTACGAGCAACAAGGCCCAACGTGGATGGGACCCATGTGGATGACAAGAGTCAGACATAAAGAAGGAAGCTAGGATAACTTGCATCAGAGGTTTAAAAACCTGGAGAAGGAGAGAGCACGGTATAATCTCTAGGCGACAATTTGGATACTCTATTTGTGGTCTCAGGGTATGGGAGATAGAGTGGTGATAGAACTAACATTGAGTACAACAAGTTGGAAACCTCTTCATGCTCGCTCGTTTGGTGAATTCAGGCTATTCTGTTGTTGTTGGTCAATTTGATTTGTAGAGTGTTCTTGTTTGGAAGCCCAACCACATAGTGTGGGATCTTGGGGCAAGGGTTTGTGGGTGTTTGCATTGCTTTTGGTTCATGTAAGTTGGGGATGACGTCTTACTTGTCAAGTTTGCAGGGACCTATTGATGACCAGCCTTTTCCAAACCCAACGAGGTTTTGGTAAGTTTATTCTTAATGACCTTTGTCTGGAAGTGTTTTTCATTCACTCTAATTCTGGTGGTGTGTTGTGCCTTTTCTTTATTCTCTATTAGAGGGGTGTTGGGATAATAATTAGATCAACGAAGTATTGGCTTTGGCTTTCTGGAGGCCAGGAGGTGGGAAATTGGGTTTTGGCTAATCATGGTGGTTTGCTCTAGGTGGGACCCTCTCCGGTGGATCGTGGCACTGGTATTCCAGAAGGGTGGGGGTCAAGCCAACAATTTCTTTGTGTAGAATGGAAGCATGGGCAGGTTGGTATCATAATTCTTCTGAATGTGTGTTGTGCCCACAACGTAGGTTGGAGTGGGCCTAACACTCGATTCATTGTTGGCCTTTGTTTCTCATAGCTTGTTTTAATTACAAAGATGATGAGGTAGAGAGGTCAGGATCGTAGGGGAGATAGGGCCTTGTGGCCAGCCAACAGGACAAGATGGATAGGCGGGAGTAGTAGATGATGAGGGGGTTGTGGGAATTGAGTTGGTGGGGGAATTGGCCTAAGATTGAATTCTGTTGCCAGGCCATGTGGACCAACCACCATTCATGGAATCCCTAAACCTGTAAATTCAAAACATAATGGTCCTTTTGGAGGAAATGAGACAACAAAGACACGGCGACTGTAATGAAGTCATCACATTCCTGAATGATTTACAACAAAACCAATGGGATATTCTCGACTACTTGGCATCTACGCGAGGGAGCCAAAGGCATACCAACTACGACCCAGATGATATGGAGATGCATCTAGCTCACTTGGAATTCCATGCCCATTGGGATCTTGGGCCTCATGTCCCTCCTAATGTTGGTCATGCACAGGATTTCCCACATGCTTCATGATGATTGTTGGTTGTCTTCTTATTCTCTATGTTTTTTGGGCTATTTGGTTTTTTTTTTCTTTTGGTTATTATGTAAAGCTTGGAAATTTATCCTTAGTTTTTGCATCGCTCTCTTGGCCAACAAATCTGGTCGAAGTGAGGCCAGGAGAGTAGTGGCCTTTACAGTTATCTAATGTAATATTCTGAAGAATTAATAGAAAAAATTCGACCAACAAAAAAAAGTATTAACTCTAAATCATAAAAGAGAATCCATGCTAAGTGATATCTTAAGAGTTGATAAGCTTTATGTGTCGTTTTTCCCATTTGTTTAATTAAGTAGTAAACCAGGGGAATTCCACTAATAACAATGCAAATATTTAAGCTTTATACATGGGTTAATGGTTAGATGTTCATGGACTCCTCCTTCCTCCTGAGCTTAGTAGGCTATGAAAAAATTCCCCATCTTGGATCCACAAGGAAATTAATGATGCAAAGGATGGTGCTCAACTAGAACGTTAGTTTGTTCCTGATGAGGATTTAATGGACAAATGGGAAGTTGGATTTCAGACATTAGTAATACAAATTGTAGAGGTCCTATTAACTGTGGATGAATTAACCAATATGTTTTTTTGTGTCTATTGGTATTTCCATGAGAGAAACTAGACCAGTAACACAACATGGTCTTCTTGGGCCATTCAAAAACTTCATACCAAGTAACATATCCTATTAGATACAAAAAATCATTGGTATAAAGTTTGTGCCTATTATTTAAATCTTGTAAGCAAGCCATATCTAGCTCCATATCAAAAACATTAAAATGACTAAAAGTTGACATTAAAAAGAGCTTTACTAGCATCTAAACTCTAGGGGAATCCACCTGTATGGTTTTTGGTGGATCAAAATCCTCCCCATATACCAAGAACTTAATGTTAGATAGTTTCTTCACCAACATCATTTAATTGTGATCAAATTTCCCAATCTATCTCTTAAAGTTTTTATAATGAATTTCTCGCATGCATTTTGAATGGTTGGAGTAAAGTATAAGCTTTACTTTATTATTGGTTGGTTAATAATTTTTTTTTTTTTTACTTTTCAGTTAAAAATGTCTTCTTAGACATGGGTGGTAGATGTAGGGTTCCTCTTTGATCCTAAAGGAAAATTATACCTATCTTATGTTAGGGAACTCGAAATCTTTACTAATAACTAGGAAAAGACTTATATTATTGCAAGGATTAAGACTGGCATTTAGTAATCATACAACTTCTCTCATAATGGTAAGTGACTTTAATGTCATCATTTAGTGGATGTACACAAATATCCTTCTAGATGATTACAAATTATGTCAATATTGGCTCATATTTCACAAGAAGTTTTAAGTTTCCACAAAATAAATTTCTTTCAAGTCCTTAGGGAGAATAATATCAATGTTAATTTACTTATTGATGAAACTATGAGGTTGGGGTTTTAAGGGTTAATATATTATTAGCCTATAAAACATACCCTAAGTAATTTCATCCACTTAATGGAAAGTGCCATCAAATTTATGAGACACATGTTGATCAGGAAATCACCCTACAACCCAATATTGGCCATAAACACATGAGACTTGCACCCCATTTGCACATGCTCATCCTAATGTGAAATTATGATTTTGAATAGGTGTTGGTTTTAAACCTAAATTTAGGTGAGATAATGGCAATCCATAGTGGAGATAACATGGGAGCTTGTTGGATATCTCTCCTCATCATCACCAATAGCTGGGAATGCTCTCTATGTGTGACATTACTAATAGATTGATGGATCCATAACTCTCAATTTCTTTGTTTATGGTTTATGGATTCAAAATTTTGTAGGTTATTTTTGTATGTTGTTTTGTTTTTTTCTAACCTAGATATATTCTAGGGTCATGTTTTTTATCCCTTATGGAACATTAGATTTTCATTTGAAGTCTATATACCTAGCACTCTAATATGGTTAAATGGATTGACCATTGCGATCTTTTGCCTTGTTTCTGTGTCGCCTCTAGTGATTATTTAGATGATATTGTAGGGTTCCCAATACATCTTTGCTTTCTTAGTTGGTTCCAATTCTTTATTTCATAGAGATTCCTTGAAATTACCATTGTAAATATGGATTATAGAGATCAACAAGAAATGAGGAGGAATCGAAGGTCTTGAGAGGAAATGATTTAAGGTAATGGGCCTTCCATTTTCATTGTTAAAACCATTGAACATGAAAATGAGATGCAGTCTCCCCAGTAGTTTCTAGTATGGGAACTCAATTTTAATTAAAGTAGCAAATTTCAAATATTAAGGTAGAATATGTTATGCTAAGAAATTTGATTGTCTGTTGAAAGAAATATGCTTATTCGTGGGCTTCAAATCGAAGGATGTCAATCAATTATGGATAGGGAGAAGTAAAAGAGGAGGATATGGTCCACTCATTCTTTGAAGACATGGGGATAAGAGAAAAAGAGTTAGTGTGTGACTAATATGGGCATGGAAGAGGCCACCAATCACCAAATCTTATGATTAGACTAGATGTCTTTTAAAATTATTTACATTTTAGATAGCTTTTATAAAATCTACAATAGTAGAAAATATTGTGAATTTATTCTAGCAAACATTTATAAACTCTATATTTTGGTTGGATTTGTTCTTATTGTTTAAATTGTGAAGACATACAATTTTGTTTGTATTAATGCTGTTCAACATAACTAAAGCCTTTTTTCATTAACAATTATTATTATTATTATTATTTTTTTATTTTTTTTATTTTTTTTTTAAATCTCATAGGAACCCAACATCTCACCTGACACGTAGCTATCGGTAAACCTCTGGGGGTATACGGCCTATCCTCCTCTCCATAAATCGGTTCACAACAGGGGGGATTTGAACCTTGGATATCTCAGTTTTCTCAACAAACACATTACTTCAATCACCAATTAAGTCGCCCCCTGGGACTTTAATAATAGTTTTGATTTTTAAAAAAAATTATGAGTGGTATATTATATTGTAATTTTTTAGATTAAAATGGAACACGCTTATTATAAGTAGTGTTGCAAGCATTGTTGTATTATTGTGATTTTTAAAATCTTTTCATCACAATGATAATATTGCTAAAAAAATACCACGATATCATTGTGATACAATAAAAAATATCACTCATTTACAATATTTTCTTAATTTTGTCAATATTCTTTGACATTTTATGATATTTTCTCAATGTTGTTGATAATTTCCTTTTTGGGCCATCAATAAGATTTTCAAAAACACAATATTTGCAACATTAATTATATAATATGTGGAAAAAACAATATGTTGATTATATTTATTGTATTGTAATATTTCTAAATTAAACTAAAACATACTTACTATAAGATGTGTATGTAAAAAAATAAAAAATGAACCAACAAAAAATACATTTATCATCTTTACAGTGATCATATCTCTCAAAATATGAGGATATCTAAATAAGCAATAAATCTTACAATAGAAAGAACATTAAACATGAAATTTTTGTGCTAATTATGTAAAAATATTTTTTTTATTCCTAATTTTTAAATAAGTAATAAATTTTAGAATAAATTGAATATGAAAATAGTGAAGTGTTCTTTTGATTAGGATTCATATTTTTTCCAAGAAAAACATTGTGAGATCTTATTCTTCTCTAATAGAGGATGGTGTAATGACCAATCATAGTAATATTTGGTAATCCAACCAAATTTAATTGGGATATATTCATAGTTGAATTAAAATAAGAGACCTCTAAACAAACTCTAGTTTGAAATAATACATTCAAATTAATTAAGTTAACCACTAGACTTTATCTATATCTATATCTTATATTCATACCTTCATTCATTAGAATGTAGGGTGAAGGTGTGAATTTGTACATAAGATGAAGATAATATGGTGCAATAGAAATGTACATATTCACTCAATATACAAATACACAACTTCAACACAAATGTATACCTCCACTCTCAGTACGAATCAATACATTTGTGCATACTACATGTGTAAATGTACATATATATCTTTACTGGAAATGTACACTTTTTTGAAACTTGTGTCTTTAATTGTCAAAATAAATTGAGTGGTATCTTTATTTATTAAAGCTCCACAAAAATGAATTGAATAAATTCCACAATAATACAAAAATAGTTTTCTAAAAATATATTTGAATTTTCACGATATGCTTATTACCTTCACACCCATGCATTGCAGATTAATTGGTTTGTGTAGGGTTTAGTCCCATCAAGTCAGTGGTTCAAATCTCATGGGTAGGGATTGAGGGTGGGAACCACCCGTGGGGGATAAAAATTTCCCCATGGAGCATCGAGGCTCAACCAAGGCTCACACAATCAGTGTTACACCATCCCATAGGTGGGAAAATCGTACTTGCATTCAACATTGGGGATAGTCCTGAGCTAAGCTCAGTGTAGGTGGGAAAGAGCAAGAAGAATAATAAAGATTTTTTCACCGTCACTCATGCAAATGTATATTATATTCATTCTTACCACCAATCAATGCATTCATTTATGGAACATGCACAAATACATCCATTCATCTTTACACAAATTGCACATGTTTATAAAAAATGCATCTCTACTCATCTAAGTAAATCAAATAGTATCTTTAACTATCAAAATAAATAAAATAACCCCACAAAAATGAGTTGAATGAATTCCAATATAAATACATAATTTCTTGTTTTTTTAAAAACACATGTGAAATCTTCCTAATATAGTCAGCATCTCTATGTTGAATCTAAATGTATGCTTTCATTTTCATTACTAACTAATAATAAGACATTTATATATGTGCCATATATAAATGCACATTTTCATTTTACAAAAAATACAAATCAAAATAATATCTTTAGATCTTAAAGTAAATCAAATAATATTTATAACCATTAAAATAAGTAAATTGGCTCCAATAAATTATACCATAATATATAATTTGTTTTGTAAAAATAAATTTGAAATCTTCATAATACGCTCTTCTTTTGACACAAGTGTATATCTTCATTCTCATAGCCAGTTGATATTAATACATTTATGTATGTGGCATACATCTTCACTTTGACAAAATATGCAATTTTTTATTAAAATGGTATCTTTAAATATCAAAATAAATCAAATAATATTTTTACATATCAATATAAATAAAATCACTCTACAAAAATGAATTCAATAAATTCTACTATATAACATAAATTGTTTTATAAAATTTTATTTGAAATCTTTATATTATACTCGTCACATCCACTTCAACACAAATGTATACTTTTACTCTTGTCACCAACCAATATCAATATATCTATATGTGAAATATAAACAAATGCACATTTTCACTTTTACAAGGGAATGCATATTTTTATAAAAATATTATCTTTAATTATCAAAGTAAATAAAAATTTCCGCAATTATGAATTCCACTAAAGTATACTAGCATTTGCACCAACAGGTGCAAAGGAACGCCAAAGGAATGGGGATGTGTAAATATATGGACAATGAAATACAATTGAAATTTGAGTTTCTATATATCTTCTAAAGAATGTAGTAGGAGGTTAAATTTAAGAAGAAAGTTGCACTAACATAAATGTCCTAGAACAATGGTAACAATGTATTAATAATTGATTTGCACTCCTGCTTATATAGAAGACCATGATTCTATGGAAGATAGTTCGGTCATTGGTTCCCTTTACTAACCCATCGAACTTCTATTGAACAACAAAGGTATTTGTTTTCAACAACATTGTATACTTCAAAAGCTAAAAAAAACATGTAGTTTTTCATAAAATGCTTAACTATTCTAGAGTCATGGCAAACCACTCAACATCGTTTTTAATTCCAATGCACGGTTAGCAGATTCCTGAATGTTAAATTGTTAGGTGGATCCAACCTCCCTTTTGTAGACTTAAAATGGAAATGGAAAGCTTAAGCCTTAGATAGATTGGCAACTTCTAATCAATCTTATAGTTTAAAGAAATTTTAAGAAAACTCGCAAAAAATTAAGTCTCATCATATTAATTGATTTTCAAAATGAAATGCCCAAAATATCATATATTGCTTTTGGGAAGATAATCCGCAAGCTTCTTTCAAAAATTTTGAAATCCCTAAAATCATATTCTTAGAATAGGGTATATCAGGATGCATAATCCTCATGCTTTTGTCAAGAATCACGATAGTGTTGAACTCCATCAACTAGAATAGAAACAAAATTTTGGAACATGGTGCATAAAGAATATGATCTTATAAAAATAATGTGATTGTTTTAATTTCTAAATCTCATTGCAAACAATAAAAAACAAAACAATTATCACTTTCAAATAAAAAAATCGTTATATATATATATATAAAGTAGTCCTTTATTTTGGTAAAGCAACTTTTCACCAAATTTACTGGAAATGAATTTCCTTCGTAATGGAAATTTTGGCCATATAAAGCTAAGAATCAATCAAAATTTTGGTCATACAAAGCTCAGAGTTAAAAAATTTGGTGAATAAAAAAACTTCCAACAATAACTATAAAAAAATAATATTAAATACATCATCATTGTCGATGTATATTAGCATTCTACCATTATTGTCTTCCTACAAACAAATATTAAAATAATATATTAAAAAAAGAGGCATTAGATATATTGATGGTGCTTAACTCCATCAACAGGAATATAAACAAAATTTTGGAACATAGTGCTACCCCTCATCGTATTGAATGGTTTAAAGGTGAAAACAAATAGTTCAAATTAGTGGCACCCACCTCTCATTGCGTCGAATGGTTTGAAGGTGAAAACAAGAAGGCATGTAGCGCTACCGATGGACCTTGCTCGGGCCTGTTGATATCAACAACTCATATTCCATCAAAATATCAAAACATTAAAGAGGTAAAGGGATCAATTCTAAAATTCTATGTACACATTAGAAAACATCTATGAAGCCTCGATGCCTTCCCTTATTTTTGACCTCATTTTCTTAGTGACCTTAGCTTCTTCCTTCAATGTTCAGTGGTTACCTCAGTGACATCAAGGAAATGTAGAGAGAGTCGAGCCTTCTAGTTTGCTTTCTTGCCCTGCAAACAGATCTTAGCATCTTTGTTTCAATGGGGCATAAATTTTTTTGATTTGAAGGTGTATTGTCAGGTTCAAGAAATTGAAACTGACTTGGATTGACTTGATCTCACATTGTTCATCAGCTGACTGACAATATCATCATATTTTTTCTTATAAGAATTTTCACACTCTGAAATGGCGCTCTTAAAAGCCCATTCATTGTTTTGTTTACAACTATAAGTGTTATTGTTCTTTCTTGTTCTATCCTTAGCCAATCATCTTCAAGAACCCATCGCTATGAAGCTCCCATTGTTTCATATATACTCTCCTCTTTCTCTTGTCTATGATGCCTCTCTAAGTCACATGTAATATTTTTAGAACGCAATGCAAAGGAGTCTAGATCATGCAGTATAAATATTCTCAAAGATTTCTCAAAGTGACATCCAATCAAAGAGGAAAAATGACAGAACTGGCAGCAGAAATCAAAATCAATGGATCTATTACAATACCATTCTTTCTCTTGTATTGGATTATGTCATAATTGTATCCTTTGAGACTCCTTCTCAAACGTTCATTGTGTTGGTCGATATGAAAAACACATTAATCTGGGTCAAATGCTCAATTTCTTCTAATAGAAATGTCAAAATCAGTCAAAACTATGACCTGCAAAAGTTAGATATGCAGAGAAGTGAAGGAAGAGCAGGATGCCTAAGATCACCCTGTGAGAATGCATCAACCTCTTCTTAATGAATCTATAAAAGTGGTTATTTAGACTCTTCAAATTCCTTTGGCTAGATGGCATTGGATGACCTAAATTTGTTAATTTTGGGAAGCTAGTTTCAAACTCCATGTTGCATTGCTCATATGATGATGATGATATTTTTTTTGGATTCCTCTTTCGGAGAGGTGCAATATTGATCTAAAGATCATCCTGTTTGGATGAGCAAAACTTACATTTTGTATTTATTTTCCACACATGTGCAAAGTGTCAAGGTCGGCCAGATTTGTAATGTAGGCTCACAAGCCCCAAAAGATGTGTCACACACCCTCATTGATGGATATAAATTGGAGAGAGATGATGATAATTTCATCATCATCTCATCACACACATTCCTCTTCATCTGATTGGTTCATGCAGCCTTTGGAGGCCTCTTTCTCTCTCCCACGTGTGAATCTGAAGCTGGAAAATTTCAGACTGTTTTTAGGGATTTTTGGACAGCATTGACTAGCATTGACTTTGGGTCAACCCTTGAAATTTGACTATGGTTTTAGCACAAAAATTCCGTTTTTTGGATGTCGTATTGTTGGGCACAAAAATCGAGGTTGAATGTTGACTTTGAACGAAGCCCCTTTGACTGCAACATTGACCAGCGTTGACTGGTTTCTATTGACTTGCGTTGACTTTTTTGGAGTTTTCTTTGAGGTGTGTGTGACTCCTGGAGAAATGTTGATCTTGTATGTTGGAAGGGTTGGTTTGGTGTTAATTTTGGGCAACTAGGTCCAAACTCCATGTTGTACTGCTCATATGACGATGGTCATATTTTTGTTGGATTCCTCTTTCAGAGAGGTGCAAGATTGATCTAAAGATCATCTTGATCAGATGAGTAGAAAAATTGTTTTGAATTTATTTTCTGCATGTGCAAGGTCGGCCAGATTTGTAATGTAGGCTCACATGCCTAATAGATGTGTCACACACCCTCATTGATGGATATAAATTAGAGATACTTGGAAGTCATTTCATCATCAACTCATCACACATTCTCTCATTATGATCTGATTAGTTTGATAGCCTTTGGAGGCCTTTTTCCCCTCACACGTGTGGAGCAGAAGTTTGAAATTTCCCGATCTTTTAGGGCACTTTTGCAACAACATTGACCAGCATTGACCATGGTCAAAAATTGGTCATTTGACCTCAAAAATTTGCAGAAAATCCCATTTTAGGAGGTCGTATAGTTGGGCACTAAAATTGAGGAATTCTGGGTTGATTGACCGAAGCGCTAGTTTGCTGCATTGAATTTTCTGTGTTGTTCTTGGGTTGACTTGCGTTGATTTGTGATGAGCTATCTTTGAGGGCTATGGATGTGACACATGAAGGAGTAGTTGTCCGAGAAAGACTTTGCTAGTTGAAGCATCTTGTTGACCATCATAACGCAACCATATCTCATATCTTTGCTGGAAAAAAGAAATTGTAAATCTGATCTATATTTGGCTTGTCTTCCATTGAACTATTATTGTGTTCTATCAGGATTTTAATTTCATGTGTATCGGGCCTAATATGTCCTTGGATTTGGTTATAGAAGATCAAGATGTCATGGACTATGTGCAGGGGAATATCCAAGAGCCTCCATCAAATGCAGCTGCTGCCACGAAGACAAAGTATAGAAAAGGGGAAATCAAAGAAAAGATGATTATCCAGGATTCTATTCATAAGCACTTGGTTGCTTAAATTTCTGAGCTGAAGACATCTAAGGAGATGTATGATAATTTGATGAGCATGTTCAGGGCTAGCAATGCTAATCAAATCCTCTTCTTCAAGAATCAATTGAAGAATATCAAGAAGGGTAAGTATGAATCTATTCAATCCTATTTTATGAGGCACACTAAAATCGGGAATAAACTCGTAGCTATTGGGGAATAAATATATGATCGAGAGATGGTTCTTATTACACTCGGAAGTCTCCCCTGTGATTGGCATGTATTCAATACCACTATTCTTAAGAATTATGTGATTCTTGATTTTGATGAAATATTGACGAGATGCACTCAAGAGGAAACAAGAATGATGGAGTATGCCTCTAATGGTAATGGAAGTGACCCTAATGCCTTCGTCGTTCATGCAAATAAGAATAACCACGGTGGCCCGAGAAATCAAAACCATAGTAGTGTGGGGCCCAAAGGAAGGAAGGGAAGATGTTCAATTTGTAACAAGACTGGTCACTATGCAAGAGAGTGCCCTAATAGAAGGGACTCTCCTAAGGATGCCCAAATTTAGAGATGATCGTGAAGGTATATGTTAGGGTTGTGCCAAAGGGAAGCATACAATGGGACCATTCCCCTCAAGTGTCACAAAGACAACTGATATCTTGCAGTTGATACATTATGAATTATCTGGTATGCTCCCTGTGACATCCTTGGGACGATGTTCCTATTACATGACTTTTACAGATAACTTCTCCCCCAAGACCTAGATATATTTTTTGAAGAAGAAGGACGAAGCATTCAAATGGTTTAGTACCTTCAAGGCCTTGGTAGAAAATCAAACCGAGAATAAAATCAAAGTTTTGAGGACTGAAAATGGGATCGAGTATGAGTCAAATGAGTTTGATGAATTTTGTAGAGAAGTTGGCATTAAGAGGGAGACCATAACTGCGTACACTCCTGAGCAAAATTGTGTTGCTAAAAGAAAGAACAGGACCATTGTGGAAGCTGCCCGCGCCATGCTATTTGACCAATGTCTTCCGAAGTTTCTATGGGGAGAAGTTGCGAACACTATTGTGTATGTTCAAAATTAGATGCCCACATTCCGCTCTGGAATCCAAAACTCCCGAAGAAGTCTTCTTTGGTAAGAAACCTGATGTTTCTCATTTTAGAGTTTTTGGTTGTCCTGTTTAATTTCGTGTGCCAAAAGAAAAGAGAAGAAAGCTGGATGCTTCTAGAAAGAAGGAAATGTTTGTGGGCTACAATGAAATTTCGAAGGAATATAGAATCTATGTGCCTACTCAAAGAGAAGTGGAGATATGCCATGATGTCACCTTCGATGAAGATGTTGCCCTCAAGAAAGTAAGAAATCTTCCTAGCTCCAAGGAAGACAAAGAAGATGAAGAAGCAGGGAAGCTGGAAGATCCGAAGGATGACCTGATGCCCGATGTTGAAGGACCTATGGATCCCATTGATCCGCCTCCTTCAAATAATAGAAGAACCTCATGGATTAGGGATACTCTCAAAGATGTCGAGAGACATATTGCCCCAAGAGGGACATTCCGTGAAAGCAAGAAGTTGTAAAGCATAAAGTTTGGAAGGATTATATGCATGATGAGTATGA
The DNA here is from genome assembly GCA_034641835.2 of Pinus albicaulis. NCBI lineage: Eukaryota > Viridiplantae > Streptophyta > Pinopsida > Pinales > Pinaceae > Pinus > Pinus albicaulis. The sequence continues at coordinate 260,317,075 of CM076570.1, forward strand.
GTCCATTATGAAAAATTATGTCTGGGAAGTGTTCCCGAGACCGGAGGAAAAATCTATTGTCACCTCAAAATGGCTCTATAATATCAAGCATGGATTTGATGGAATGTTGAAAAGTATAACGCAAGATTTTTTGTCTAAGGCTTCTCTCAAAAAGAAGGCATAGATTATGATGATATATTTGCACCTGTGGCCTGCTATACCACCATCTGATTTATCATTTCCCTTATTGCTAGGCAAGGATGGAGCCTACATCATATGGATGTGAAGATTGCTTTTCTGCATGGATATATAAAGGAATAGGTATATGTGGAGAAGCCTATGGGGTTCGAAGTCCGAGATAGAGACACCCATGTATGCAGGTTGAAGAAAGCCCTCTATGGGTTGAAGCAAGCCCCTGGGGCTTAGTATGAGAGGATAGATAGCTACTTGATGAAGTTAGGCTTCACTCGAAGTAATGTTGATTTAAACCTTTATTTTAAGGCTGATATAGAAAGGCCTCTCATTTTGGTTCTCTATGTGGACGATCTCTTCCTAACAGATGCTGACCCTCTCATTCATCAATGTAAGAGGGAGCTAGCTTCCGAGTTTGAGATGAAAGACCTAGGACTGATGCACTACTTCCTAGGCTTGGAGGTCTGGCAGAGGCGAGGTGAGATTTTCCTTTCTCAAGGAAAATATGTCGTGAAGATGTTGGAGAGATTTGGTATGGTGGACTGTAAGTCTGTGTCGACACCGATGGAAATCAACTTTAAGAAGTTGAGTGGAAACGTTGTTGGGCTCTGTTGAAGCCTAGAAAATCTCTGCTTCAAACATCGGGGAAAACCACCCGGTCGGGACCTTAAGGCAGCTCCTTTTCCGTTTGGTATGGTGGCTCCGACTGGATTTAAAGGACCAGTTTCCTTGTAACTAAGTGGATTGGATTGGATGGGTGGAAATGGGACTAAATTAACTGAAATAAAACTGTCTAATCTAAGCTAAATACTGATAAAGAAATTTTAATACTAACCTGGGTAGCTATATGTGAATACAACTTAAGATTGTTCCAATTCAACAATAACCATGAAAATGCATTATTAATCAAATTGAAATGTGCAGAAACAAATAAAGGTAACTCTATTTAATAAATTAAACAAAGTTATATAAACATATTGCATTCATCATTGTATACCATTTACATGTAACTATGAAAAATAACGTTTCAATTATACCCAGAAATGATATATAAAAGGAAGCGTTGTTAAAGCAAATATACATATAAATGATAGCAATTTTAAAACGAATATCATAAAACAAAAGAGATCGACAGTAAACAGATAGAAATACCTTGTTCATCTTGATGACTTCAAATGTAATCTGATACTCTATCCAGTAATTATAATGCAAAACCAAATTCCAAGGTACAGAAATGCAACACTTCAAAGATAATTCCGCATGAAAATCACCAGATGTGATCCTTTTCAAAAAATATATAAGGCAATGGAGTACAGAAATGCAATCTCCAAGTCCAAAAAATATTAAGATCTAGGACCCCTCTCTAAATGCATGAGAGGGTTTTAAATACTACTTAACTAACTCTAAAAATAGTTTATTACAAAAAATAAGGATTCGGTTCAATGACCGTCCTTTTCCTAGGCTAAAATACAGTGAAATTAAAACTAAATCTATCTATCTATGAAATTGATCTTTGCTCTTGCAGGCATCTAGCATATTTTTGAGAAGATACGGTTGACCGACTTCAGAATTCAGCTGTCCTGAAAAGACAGAGTCGGCAAGCGTAGGAGCAATCTTCTCTGTAGCACTGATAATACAATTGAGTGCACTGTGCTGACTGTGTGGCTTTACCAAGTACATCTAGTATGAGTCCCAATTTAATCTTGTCAGCCCTTGGATGGATTTTGCTCTTTCTTCTGCCTTTTGCCTCCATTCTTCTTGCAATTGATTTGCCCGTGGGAGATAACCTGGAACAGTTTCAGAAATCAAGTTAGCTTTGTGTAAATTGTCATTTACACAATCAGTGAGAGTGTTTGCCGCTGTAGATGCCTCCTCTGCTGCCCTTTCTTCTCTTCTGATTTGTGCATCCCAATTACTGAACAATATTTCTTTGTGGTTTTCATTAATGATGGGTGCACCAGCTTTTCTGTCTTCTTCTGTCTTTTGCCATGCTAAATAATCATTGATCTTTTCATTAATCAAATCATAATCATTTCGTAGATCTACGACATGACTTGTGATTTTATCGCTTTCTTGGCACAAAGAATTCCATTGCAATATTTTTTGGCAGAAAACTTCCTCTTGTTGCAGTAGTTGATTGTTCAAAGAGATGGTTTCTGAAATGAATTATGGAAGCTTAGGATCATCCTTATGATGTTCTTGGATTTCTTGAAGTTGTTGTTGTAACTCTTCAATTTTTAATTGTGCTTCCTGATTGGCCTATACCTGTTGCAATTGTTGTTGCAGAGCCTTTATCTGTTCTTCTTTTTCATCCAACAAAAGTTGTATCTCAACTACTTTATCAATTGTTGCAGAAGCATAAGCTCCTGTTATTTGAGATAATTTAGTGAGATTATGAGTAGGCTCTGTGGCAGGATCTTTCCACAAAACATCTACTTGTTCTGGTTCAGTAGCAATTGCACTTTCTATTTTTCTCTTTTTCCTTTGTCTCTTAACTACTGCTTTGTATTTTGGGCTATAAAATACATCCAGAGGAGGAATGTCCTCTACATTAAGTACGATTTCAGAGGAGGGTGTGATTGGTATGTGCTCTGTTACTACGTCTTTGCTGCTTGTTCCTGCGTTCAAAACTTTGGTTGTCTGGACAGGGGTCTGTACATTCTGTCCTTCTATATTAATCAATTGATTAAAGGTTTCCCATTATTTATCTAACTCAATGGTGACTGGCTGTTGCTGTACATTGGGTGGAGGAGGATTTGTCTGTCGAGGAGTCCAAATTTGCTGCTGAGCAAGCTCTTTAGATTGTGAAGAGTCTTTAATGGATTCTTCCATGTTATCTTCCTTTTCTTTGGATGTATTGGAGTGTTCAGAATCTCTGTCAGATTTTGATTTGGATTTACCTGTGCTCGAACTGCCATTAAGACTAACACTAGGAGTTTTCTCCCTTGCGGGCTCTAAGCGTAGATTATCCAAAGGAATAGGAATTAGCCTTCTTTCTCTGTACAACTTGAATTCCTGAAAATCTCCTGGGGATAGCTGTTCTTTAGCTGAATTCAAAACCTCTTTGAATGAATTTCTTGCCTGGAACATATCATCAAAAAGATCTTGCTCCCCGATAAATTCCCTTACTTTGATTGCATTGGTAAAATTCTTAACAATATCATTTTGGTCATATAACCTCCTTGAAAATTTGAACAGCTGTAGGCATGTAATGTTGCCTATCTCATGAAATGCATGACCAATATCCAACAGTGAAAATGTTCCACATTTTATGGGAAATTGTGGCCAAATGCCCTTTTTCTTGTCTTTTAAATCTTTTGTCATACCTCCCTGGCCACAGGTCTGATAAGCAATTTCCCGGGCTACAAGTCTATCTGGAACATATAAGGGTAAAACATGGGGAGAGGCATAACTTCCAAAAACCCTAATATAGGTGAAAAATTCCTCCCCAAACCATCTTGCGACGGGGAGAATATCAACCTCTGTTTCTGAGGATAACCTCGTGGCATCCTTATTATACAATGTTTTGTACAATGGCAGCATGATTCCATGACAAATTTGGTAAAAATGGGGAACAAATTTAGATTCCCACAGTTCTTTATGGTACACATGAATGGGCAAAGGGTCTTGGATAGTCCATTTCCAGCCCATTACAGGGAATTTAGAGACATAGCAGATGGCATCCATGACATAAGCAGATAAATAAAAAGGCGGATAAACCCGCTGGGAAACATTTCGTTTGGTCCGGTATTGAAAAATAGCAGTGGTCATAGTATCAGATAAGATTTTGGCCCAGTCTACGATTGTAGAATTAACGGCCGCATTCAACAAAGGAAGCCATTCGGGTAAAATCATATTTATGTCAGGCTTTCCAAAAAGCCTGCATAACATGGCAGCAGTAAAACAATAAGGAGAGGTAAGCGAACCCGTGCTGTACATACCCTGTTTGTTTTTCTTCAATGGTTCACTTCTTTTAGTCCACTCCTTTGTGCATTCTGCCAAATTCGCGTGTTCTCTGGCAAAATCTTCCATGAATTTTTTGTTGTAAGTCGCCTGTGGTTCTGGCAGCTTATACATTAATCTCACATCTTCTATGGTAAATGACCCAATTAGCTCTTCAGATGGAGTCTTGAATTGCCTGTCTGAAATATCAGCGCTGTCTAGGACCCATCTCACCATGTCTATGTATGGGAGAATCCTTGGCCTTGCCGCTATTCTATGCAGAAATGAGCAAGCCATGTCTCTAAGATTTGCTTCAGACGAATCTTTGGAACCTGCTGTAGCTACAACTTTTATCACCACAGGGTTTTCATCTTCTAACAGATTGTACATTCCTTCCCAAGTGGAAATGCTGGCATCCTTGTTACAGGCGGTGTCTGCGTATAGCGAAGCCATTTCTTTGTTCTCAGAATTTGAGCTCTTCTCCTTCTTACCCATAGTGTATGTCAGAAGCTTTGTATAGTAATTCGCTCCTTCGTGCCTGCGTTTTACGAATAAATGAGAATAATGATATTAGAAAGGTGATGAGACTGTTTTGAATATGAACGCGGATGAAATATAATATTTTAATTGTGAAACGACTCTCACTCTAAATACAATCTCATTTCACATTAATAATCAATCCAATCATTTAATATAATCATTAAAGCGCATAACGGATTTGACATATGGAAAGATTGCCTTGGGATAGCGCGCCTACATGAATCTGTGACATTGCGATCTGCGATTTGCTGCGCAATATCGCAATATCGCAATGTCGCAATATCGCAATATGAAGTCATCACAGTCATAAAAAATAGCGCAAAAACGGGAATTGCGCAATAGCGCAAAGCGCATATCGCAAAAATCACAAAAGCGCATATCGCGAAATCGCATGATCGCATATTTGAAAAGAGCGCATAACGCAAAATCGCAAAAGCGCATGTTTGAAAAGAGCGCAAAAGATATTCATTAACCAATTCTGTTTTCTGCGCTATGCGATCTGCGACCAATGCGTTTTATCAAAGGTATATATTATTTATGGATGCACTATCTTGTTCAATGAGCAGTTTTATTAAAATCTATCATAAACTTAAGATTTTCGCAATATTCTTTCAAAGGGATTTTTATAGGTTTATGATAGAAAGTTTTATTTTCTAAGGCAAACAAATCCTAATTGTTTTTTGGATTTTTAACTAAGGGTCCCCATTTTATTTAGTATTATTACTAAAATAAAAAAAAGGGGGGTTGTTGCTAGCCACAACAATTGGCGATTCACTGGAAGAAACAGTTATCTCTGAAAAAATAAAATGAACATTCTATCTTTAGTAAGTAAATATTTTTAAAGATGATGAAAACTATCTTAGGATAATTCAAATAAAATGTAACTATGAAAGGGAAATAAAAATCATTTCATAATTTCTTTCTAATTCCTCAAGAAAAATAAAAACATTTTGGGTTATCTCAAGCTTTGATTGGTGTTAATAATGAAGTAAGTGGATCTCTCCAAGTTTTGGTTTTATAATATACTCTATTGCCATAGGTATTGCCTCTGCTGCCAGCAAACGTTTATAGTCTCGACAAGGTTACCTTTAAACCATTAACCATTCATTGTCCCATCCAACTAAAATTATGACCTTTTAAAAGATAAATTCATAAGATCTATTATCTCATGTTTTTGTCTTTTATTTATTTTTATTTTAAGAGCCATTGTTCTGGTTTGGTGGCCAGTTGATAACAATGCTATTCACCAGTGATAATTAAACTGAACAAGTTGGCTCGTGATGAGACCCCTTGTCTTATATTTATAAGCCATTACCCTGTTTTGGTATGCATTATTGGTAATGTCAGTTTTATTACTCCTTATGAACATAGTAAGTCGGCTCATAATGAGACCTCTTATCTCTTAAAATTTTCGTATAATTTCTTAGAATTACATTCTAAAAAATCACAACTTAAATGGATGGGGTGAAATAGTTTTATCCTTAAGAATGAATGGATGACAATTTTCAGAGTTTTTTTTGAGTTCCAAAACTTTGAAAAAATCTTTACTTTTACAGATAACCTATCTCTGTTTGATAAACTTATGATGATTTACATTTCCCTCAAGTTTTCAAAAGATCATGTAAATGATTGAAATAATCTTTTCAAAGTCTTAACATCTTATTTTAAACTATTCAAAAACTGTAATCATTACTTTTAAAAATTCTTATTTACACGAAATAAATATTTATAATATTTTTCCGAAGAAATTTTCTTAAATAGTAAACAGTCAATCAGAGACTCATAAACAACCTTTATTTGCGAAAAATAAAAACAATCAAAATCTGCAGAAAGAAATATGTACAGTTTAAGAAGGGGTTACCTCCTTAGGAAAAGAATTTCTTCAAGATAAGCCCATTTACAGGAAGAGATTCTCTCTTACCTGCTAGATCTTGGAGTATGAATGTATTTGAGCCTATCTTCTCAACGATCTGAAATGGTCCAAGCCACATTTTCTGAAATTTGGTATGTTTACCCTTTTCTTCGTGTGCTTTATCCCATTTCAAAACGAGATCACCAATTGACAAAATTTTTGAGCCGGTAGAACTTGCATCAAAAGAAGATTTTACAAGCTGTTGATATTTTTCATGAGTAATTTTTGCTTTATCCCTATCTTCTTCTAATTTAAGGATTTGATCATATCTCAATTGAATGGATGATGAAGGATTTTCTTCAATAAACTGTACTAGGGCTAATGATGGAAGAGTTAAATTTGAAGGTATCACAGCTTCTTTTCCATAAACCAGATTGAAAGGTGAAGTCCCTATTGAAGCTTTTTCAGTGATATGATCAGCCCATAACGCAAAGATTAAAGATTTGTGCCAATTCTTTTGATTTTGATCAACGGTTTTTTTAATGATTTTGATAAGGTTTTTATTAGTGGATTCAGCTAAACCATTACCTTGTGGGTAATAATTTGCTGAATATTTTAATTTAAAACCTCTTTTGACTGCAAATTCAATTAAACTATTTCCAGAGAAGTAAGATGCATTATAAAAAACAAGAGCTTGAGGTACACCAAACCTGGTTATGATGAATTGATCTATGAAATCAATAATTGCATCAGAATTGGCTACCTTCAACGGGATTGCCTCTACCCATTTCGTAAAGTAATCAGTTGCAGTAAGGATGTACTTGTGTTGCTTGGAAGAATGAGGTACTATTTCACCAATGATATTCAGCCCCATGAGGTACTGTCTTATTAATGTCAAACTTCACATTATTGAATGGTTTGCTCAATAGTTGCGGTTAACGAAGAAGAATTTGTTATATGCTTTGTCAGCTGCCTTTGCGTATGCCTTGTCAAATTTGGCACTTTCCTTGGTAATCATGCGTATCTTTGAGGTGGGCTTGGTGTATGTAGGCACAGTGTGGCCCGTGGTATCCACCTCAATGACCTCTGATTGTGATCTATCAATATGTTCTGAAAAGGACTTTTAAAACTGATCTTTTCAAGACATCTTAATAAAATTGAATCATAATTTTTTCTAAATAAGACATTATCAATGATCTCATATTTAATAGCCTTTAACCTTAAAGCACGTTTTCTCTTATAACTGAGGTTAGAAGGATCATACCCATTCTTCAAGTAATAAATGAGATCAACATACTGAGATTCAACATCTGTAACACTTATCTGATTTACTTGAATATCTTGATTTGAATCTTGACTTTCTGGTATGTTATGAGCTCCTGCTAATAATCTGCAAAAACCTTGTCCTCTAACAATCTTAGCTGGTTTAATATCAATATCGTATTCTTGCAGAACATTACTAGTTAGTATCACCTTTCTCTATTATCTACAGGATTTCCATCATTATACTGAAGAAGGGACAATAATTTTTATTATGTGTTTTCGAATACAGATAAGAATGTTTAGGTTGGACTATAGTAATGTCAAAGACTTATTGCCTCAACACTAAAGATAATTCACTTCCAATCATACAGTTGGACTAAAGAAAGAAATAGGTGCTTCGATTTCTTGATCATTGAGTTGTGTTAAAACGGCTGCATAGGATGTTTCAGTGGCCAGAGTATACAAAGTAAAATCTTTAGAAAAATCCAGAGTATTCAATGCTGGTGCATTAATAATAGCTTGTTTGATTGAATCAAAAGCTTCTTTTTCTTTATGCGTCCATTTGAATATTGAATTTTTCTTGATCATATTTTGCATAGGTAAAACAATTAAAGAAAAATCAGGAATAAATCTCTTAACAAAATTGATCCGTCCAAGAAAAGATTGCATGGATTTTTTGTTAGGTGAGTAGAAATATGAAGTTTACTTTCTTCATCTACTCTGGATCAATGCCTTTATCTTTTGTTGCTCGTCTAGAGTTTTCCTTCATCCCTAGTAAGAAAGATTTGCAGGGTTTAAGGAGATAAACTTTCTACATCTTTCAAATATTTGTTTTAAATCCCATGTAGTGATTGGTTCCTCTTTTAATCTTGTTATGTCCTTGAGATAACTCCTTGGCAGTTGTAATTGGAACCTTTGAATCTTGTATAGCTCTTTGGTCACTCTGCATTTATTAGACCAAAAGGCATTTTCTGATAAGCATAAGTTCCCCATTTTGTTCTAAAATTTGTTTTCAATCTGTCATCTGGATGAACTAAAACTCAATTATAGCCCGAAAATCCATCGAGAAAGGACATAAGTTCAGAACCAGCTACCTTTTGAAGTATCTGTTCCATGGTTGGCAATGGAAAATTGCCTTTTAAACATGCCTTGTTTAAATTTCTGAAATCAATACAGATTCTTATATCACCATTCTTCTTCCTGACAGGTACCATATTGAGCCAATTAAATTTTGTGGAAAAATAGTTGAAAACAAGGTTTGTGTTCTGATTTGGTTTGACTCTCGATTTGGATGGATCTGGCTTTTAAGGCTAAAACGGTTCTTTTATCAGAGGATATGGAATTGTGTGTTGGTCAGTGGAAGTATCATATGGGTAGAGTCATATAAATTCTGAAAACAAACACTGTTTTTATCTCTTGTTGTGATTTATTGATGCATTTCCTTTCCTCTGGTGTTAAGTTGGAGTCTAGCGATTGCGTTTGAGGTTTGATCAATTGGATTTACTAATTCAAACTTCAGAGTGGTTTTGAAGTTTTTGAATTAACATAGTAACATATTGAATCGTCTCTAGAAGAGTCATATAAATCTTCTAACTTATAAAAAAATTTTGGAATGGGATTTTCATTACCTTTTGAAGCAATTTGTAAATCATGATCATCTTCATCAATAATTTGTTCATCATATGATTTCTCTGAAGTCATGAAATTTAAAATATCTTGATCATGATAGAATACTCTCCAATTTGTAACATTATCTGGGACGGATGGACGAAAAATCAATTCTACAGAAAACCTATCAGGACTACAATCTTCAGCAGGTAGGAGTTTAGATGCAACATTAGCTAACAAGTCAGCTGATGTATTTTGATTCCTAGGAATAGGAGAAATATTGAATGCTAAAAAATGAGTGGTGAGATCTTGCACTAGGGTTTGATAGTGTTTAAGATGTCCTGAAAGGAAATGAATAGTATTCCTAACTTGTTTAATTACAATTTGAGAATCACCAAAGACTTTCAAGTATTTAACATCTAACCCTATAGCTTTATAAAGTCCTTGAACCAAGGCTTCATATTCTGCAGTATTGTTAGTACACTCAAATTCTAACCTGCATGACAACATAGTTTTCTCCCCATTTGGATCAATTAAGATACATCCAGCTCCAGCTCCATCACTAGACTTCGATCCATCGAAATATAACGACCAAAATAAAGATTTAACTATTGGCTTATCTACAATTACATCAGAAATATTTACAATTCTAGAAGTATCAGATTGTGAAAAATTCTCTATCTGAGAAACAAAAGTATTTACAGAAAAAGGTGATTGAGGAGCTTTGAAACTTCCAAGAAATGATTCAGCAGAATAACCTCCAAGAATATTGTTGTTGAATGCCACAGGTTCATTAGGTTGTTTAAATTTGGTAACAGTGTGCGTCATATGTTTTTCTCGTTCAATTTTGATTTGATTTGGTTTCCCTTTGTAGGGAAGCCACATGTGTGAATAATCAGTCGAGATATAACCATTAAGTTTCGCAGACCAGTCCCTACTCAAGATTAATCCATAAAATTCAGGGATATCAGCAATCAAAATATCAATTCTTTGGACAATTCTAGGATCTTATGCTAATCTGATAGTAACTGAATTGATTTCTCCTACCACTTGAACTTTAGAGCGATCCAACTGAACGATATGAACTGCTGATTTCTGTGGTTCAATATTCAATTTAGCACAGACAGAAGTAGGCATAATATTGGAGGAAGCTCCTAAATCAATCAAACAATTGTGCAGATTTTTATTGTACATCTCATAAGTCAAAAGAAAAGGAGGAGTTTGAGAATTTGACTTTTCCCCAATGAGCACAGTATCAGTAGCATCTACCTTATCTGGTGGCTTACCAGTTCCTCTCGCTGCTTTTGCAACTACACCGCTTGGTACAGGAGCAATTGGTGTAGCGTTAAGTTCTTTTAATAACAACTTTTGCTGGTGTTTTAGTTTGCTGAGTTCATGTGAGGAAATGTTAGCTTTGATCTTTTTCATGTCCTCAACAATGTTGTATTCCATGGGTTCTGACACTACCAAAATCTTCGTTGTTGATGTGAGAGGATTAGAAGAGGATGGCTGATTTTGAGTAGGCAGTGAAGGAGTTTTCTTTACAATGGTTTGTCTTTGGTACTTGGAGTTGCAATTTTCTTTTTAGGAACTGCTTGCACTGGTTCTGCTGTAGATTTACTCCTAGTACTTACAGGCATAGCTTCTTCACTATCAGAATTAGGGAGAATAAAATCCCACATTCCATTTAATTCAGCTATCTCTTCATTTTCGTCTTCTTGATCTGATACTATAGATGTATCTTCTTCTTCCTCTTCTTCTTCTAACTCTGCATTAGAGATTACATTAGGAGGTTTAGATTCAACTTGGTTTCTTCTGAAATTTCAGAATGGTTTCTTGGTAGAAGTTTCAGCCACTTGTTTTTTAATTTCAACCATTTCATTTGACATGGTTTTAAGAACTTTCTGTAAACCTTCCATGTCATATGGATCTTTGGTCTTTTTCTTTGAATCATCTCTGAAGCTGACCTTCTTTGATTTCCTTTCTTCAAGAGCATTTTTCTTTTCCAGAGAAGTGATACGTTTTTCCACTGCAATAGCTTCTTTCATATTCTCAGCTAATGTAGGTTTTGCAGCTCTGTCCACGAAAATTGCTATGTTTGAGGGTAAGGCTGTTATGTACCATTCAATTCTAACCTGTTCACTGGGCTGTGAATCTACGTGAATTTTGTTCAAGAGTTTGTTGAATCTAGCGTTGAATTCTTTAATGGGTTCCTTGGGTTCTATTTTCAAATTTGAGAGATCATTGAGTAAAGTTGCAATTGATCGGTCATCTCCAAATTTGGTTAAAAAATGATCTGCAAAAATGTCCCAACTCATTATAGATCCTGATGGTAATGAAAAGTACCATGATCCTGCTACTCCCTGAAGAGTATATGGGAATAATCTAACTACAACATCTTCGTGTATGACTCCATTCAAATTAATAGCCATCATAAAGTTATTGATATGTTCTTCAGCTTGAATGTTAAGATCTGGGCTAAACTTTGGAAGCCATTTTCCAGGATTGTCTGGTAAATCATGTAAAGGTGCAGCCATGTTGACTGCTCCTGGAGTAGACCACGGTCTTTGTGCCATTATTGGAACGATTACTGAAGGAATAGTAGAAACTGATGGTATTTGGATAGAAGTGGTTGGAATAGATGATGTTAAGATTGGTGAGGATTGAGGAGAAGATGTTTGTGGAGATGATATGGAAACGACTGTACTTTGTTGAGAAGGGATTTCGGAAACAGGTATTTGGATATTAGAGGTTGAACTTGCTGATTCCGATTGGGTTTTTCTTGTCTTGAATCTACTAGGTAAAGGGAATTCTTTGGGAGAAATACCAAGTTTTTCACTTTGAAGCCTAGTAAGAGGTTTGGAAGAAACAAATTTTGAAGTTACACTACCTTCAGATATTTCAGACTCTTCAAGAGATAATGAGAATCCTTTCAATTTATGAATTAGATCTTGAACTTCAGCAGACTCAGGATGTTGATCGTCTGAATGTTTTGAAATTTTGGTAGTGGGTGTCTGAATATTTTCTGCAATTTCTTCTCTAGGATTTTGAATTTCAGAAGAAATTGAAGAAGTTAATGAGGGTGTTTTGCTCTCGGAATGGCTTGTGGATAAAGATTTACTTGCCACTCATAGCTCAGGCCCTCCTTCTAGCGCCAAAAATGTTGAAGCCTAGAGAATCTCTGCTTCAAACATCGGGGAAAACCACTCGGTCGGGACCTTAAGGCAGCTCCTTTTCCGTTTGGTATGGTGGCTCCGACTGGATTTAAAGGACCAGTTTCCTTGTAACTAAGTGGATTGGATTGGATGGGTGGAAATGGGACTAAACTAACTGAAAATAAAACTATCTAATTTAAGCTAAATGCTGATAAAGAAATTCTAACATTAACTCGGGTAGCTATATATGAATACAACTTAAGATTGTTCCAATTCAATAATAATCATGAAAATGTATTATTAATTAAATTGAAATGTGCAGAAACAAATAAAGATAACTTTGTTTAAGAAATTAAACAGAGTTATATAAACATATTGCATTCATCATTGTATACCATTTACATGTAACTATGAAAAATAACATTTCAATTATACTCAGAAATGATATATAAAAGGAAGCGTTGTTAAAGAAAATATACATATAAATGATAGCAATTTTAAAACGAATATCATAAAACAAAAGAGATCAATAGTGAACAGATAGAAATACCTTGTTCATCTTGAAGAATTTCAAATGCATTCTGATACTCTATCCAGTAATTATAATGCAAAACCAAATTCCAAGGTACAAAAATGCAACACTTCAAAGATAATTCCGCATGAAAATCACCAGATGTGATCCTTTTCAAAAAATATATAAGACAATGGAGTACAGAAATGAAATCTCCAAGTCCAAAAATATTAAGATCCAGGACCCCTCTCTAAATGCATGAGAGGGGTTTAAATACTACTTAACTAACTCTAAAAATAGTTTATTACAAAAAATAAGGATTCAGTTCAATGACCGTCCTTTTCCTAGGCTAAAATACAGTGAAATTAAAACTAAATCTATCTATCTATGAACTTGATCTTTGATCTTGCAGGCATCTAGCATACTTTTGAGAAGATGCGGTTGACCGACTTTTGAATTCAACTGTCCTGAGAAGACAGAGTCGGCAAGCGTAGGAGCAATCTTCTCTGTAGCATTGATAATACAATTGAGTGCACTGTGCTGACTGTGTGGCTTTACCAAGTACATCCAGTATGAGTCCCAATTTAATCTTGTCAGCCCTTGGATGGATTTTTCTCTTTCTTCTGCCTTTTGCCTCCATTCTGCTTGCAATTGATTTGTCTGTGGGAGATAACCTGGAACAGTTTCAGAAATCAAGTTAGCTTTGTGTAAATTGTCATTTACACAATCAGTGAGAGTGTTTGCCGCTGTAGATGCCTCCTCTGCTGCCCTTTCTGCTCTTCTGATTTGTGCATCCCAATTACTGAACAGTATTTCTTTGTGGTTTTCATTAATGATGGGTGCACTAGCTTTTCTGCCTTCTTCTGTCTTTTGCCATGCTAAATAATCATTGATCTTTTCATTAATCAAATCATAATCATTTCGTAGATCTATGACATGACGTGTGATTTTATCGCTTTCTTGGCACAAAGAATTCCATTGCAATATTTTTTGGCAGAAAACTTCCTCTTGTTGCAGTAGTTGATTGTTCAAAGAGATGGTCTCTGAAATGAATTCTGGAAGCTTAGGATCATCCTTATGCTGTTCTTGGATCTCTTGAAGTTGTTGTTGTAACTCTTCAAGTTTTAATTGTGCTTCCTTATTGGCCTGTACTTGTTGCAATTGCTGTTGCAGAGCCTTTATCTGTTCTTCTTTTTCATCCAACAAAAGTTGTATCTCGACTGCTTTATCAATTGTTGTAGAAGCATAAGCTCCTGTTATTTGAGATAACTCAGTGAGATTATGAGTAGGCTCTGTGGCAGGATCTTTCCACAAAACGTCTACTTGTTCTGGTTCAATAGCAATTGCACTTTCTATTTTTCTCTTTTTCCTTTGTCTCTTAACTACTGCTTTGTATTTTGGGCTATAAAATACATCCAGAGGAGGAATGTCCTCTACATTAAGTACAATTTTAGAGGAGGGTGTGATTGGTATGTGCTATGTTACTGCGGCTTTGGTTCTTGTTCCTGCGTTTAAAACTTTGGTTGTCTGGACAGGGGTCTGTACATTCTGTCCTTCTATATTAATCAATTGATTAAAGGTTTCCCATTCTTTATCTAACTCAATGGTGACTGGCTGTTGCTGTACATTGGGTGGAGGAGGATTTGTCTGTTGAGGAGTCAAAATTTGCTGCTGAGCAAGTTCTTTTGATTGTGCAGAATCTTTAATGGATTCTTCCATTTTATCTTCCTTTTCTTTGGATGTATTGGAGTGTTCAGAATCTCTGTCAGATTTTGATTTAGATTTACCTGTGCTTGAACTGCCATTAAGACTAACACTAGGAGTTTTCTCCCTTGCGGGCTCTAAGCGTAGATTATCCAAAGGAATAGGAATTAGTCTCTTCTCTCTGTACAACTTGAATTCTTGAAAATCCCCTGGAGATAGCTGCTCTTTAGCTGAATTCAAAACCTCTTTGAATGAATTTCTTGCCTGGAACATATCATCAAAAAGATCTTGCTCCCCGACAAATTCCCTTACTTTGATTGCATTGGTAAAATTCTTAACAATATCATTTTGGTCAAATAACCTTCTTGAGAATTTAAACAGCTGTAGGCATGTAACGTTGCCTATCTCATGAAATGCATGACCAATATCCAACAGTGAAAATGTTCCACATTTTATGGGAAATTGTGGCCAAATGCCCTTTTTCTTGTCTTTTAAATCTTTTGTCATACCTCCCTGGCTACAGGTCTGATAAGCAATTTCCCGGGCTAGAAGTCTATCTGGAACATATAAGGGTAAAACATGGGGAGAAGCATAACTTCCAAAAACCCTAATATAGGTGAACAATTCCTCCCCAAACCATCTTGCGACGGGGAGAATATCAACCTCTGTTTCTGAGGATAACCTCGGGGGATCCTTGTTATACAATGTTCTGTACAATGGCAGCATGATTCCATGACAAATTTGGTAAAAATGGGGAACAAACTTAGATTCCCACAGCTCTTTATGGTACACATGAATGGGCAAAGGGTCTTGGATAGTCCATTTCCAGCCCATTACAGGGAATTTAGAGACATAGCAGATGGCGTCCATGACATAAGCAGATAAATAAAAAGGCGGATAAACCCGCTGGGAAACATTTCGTTTGGTCCAGTATTGAAAAATAGCAGTGGTCATAGTATCAGATAGGATTTTGGCCCAGTCTACAATTGTAGAATTAACGGCCGCATTCAACAAAGGAAGCCATTCGGGTAAAATCATATTTATGTCAGGCCTTCCAAAAAGCCTGCATAACATGGCAGCAGTAAAACAATAAGGAGAGGTAAGCGAACCCGTGCTATACATACCTTGTTTGTTTTTCTTCAATGGTTCACTTCTTTTAGTCCACTCCTTTGTGCATTCTGCCAAATTTGCGTGTTCTCTGGAAAAATCTTCCATGAATTTTTTGTTGAAAGTTTCCTATGGTTCTGGCAGCTTATACATTAATCTCACATCTTCTATGGTAAATGACCCAATTAGCTCTTCAGATGGAGTCTTGAATTTCCTATCTGAAATATCAGCGCTGTCCAGGACCCATCTCACCATGTCTGTGTATGGGAGAATCCTTGGCCTTGCTGCTATTCTATGCAGAAATGAGCAAGCCAAGTCTCTAAGATTTGCTTCAGACGAATCTTTGGAACCTTCTGTAGCTACAACTTTTATCACCACAGGGTTTTCATCTTCTAACAGATTGTACATTCCTTCCCAAGTAGATATGCCGGCATCCTTGTTACAGGTAGTGTCTGCGTATAGCGAAGCCATTTCTTTGTTCTCAGAATTTGAGCTCTTCTCCTTCTTACCCATAGTGTATACCGGAAGCTTTGTATAGTAATTCGCTCCTTCGTGCCTGCGTTTTACGAATAAATGAGAGTAATGATATTAGAAAGGTGATGAGACTGTTTTGAATATGAATGCGGATGAAATATAATATTTTAATTGTGAAACGACTTTCACTCTAAACACAATCTCATTTCACATTAATAATCAATCCAATCATTTAATATAATCATTAAAGCGCATAACGGATTTGACATATGGAAAGACTGCCTTGGGATAGCGCGCCTACATGAATCTGCGACATTGCGATCTGCGATTTTCTGCGCAATATCGCAATATCGCAATGTCGCAATATCGCAATATGAAGTCATCACAGTCATAAAAAATAGTGCAAAAACGGGAATTGCGCAATAGCGCAAAGCGCATATCGCAAAAATTACGAAAGCGCAGATCGCGAAATCGCATGATCGCATATTTGAAAAGAGTGCATAACGCAAAATCGCAAAAGCGCATGTTTGAAAAGAGCACAAAAGATATTCATTAATCAATTCTGTTTTCTGCGCTATGCGATCTGCGACCAATGAATTTTATCAAAGGTATATATTATTTATGGATGCACTATCTTGTTCAAAGAGCAGTTTTATTAAAATCTATCATAACCTTAAGATTTTCGTAATATTCTTTCAAAGGGATTTTTTATAGGTTTATGATAGAAAGTTTTATTTTCTAAGGCAAACAAATCCTAATTGTTTTTTGGATTTTTAACTAAGGGTCCCCATTTTATTTAGTATTATTACTAAAATAAAAAAAAGGGGGGTTGTTGCTAGCCACAACAGGCTCATGCTAGCAAACCCTACCGATTATCGACAACTCGTGGGGGCCCTGATGTTCTTAGTGAACTCTTGTCCGAACGTATGTTTTGCACTGAACACTTTGAGTCAACATATGGTTGATCCTCATCACATTCACTAGATTGGTGCCAAGAATCTGTTGAGATATCTTTGGGGCACAATCAACCATGGGCTGATATACATTGTCAGGAGTTTGAGACTCTATGGATATACTGATGTCAATTGGGATGGTAGTGTGGTGGATCACAAGAGCACATCTGGATGTTTCTTCACCTTGGGTTCTGCTTCGATATCCTGGATGAGTAGGAAGCAGAAGTCGTTGGCTTTGAGCATCAATGAGGCCGAATACATTGCAGCGAGTATGGCCTATTGTGAAGTTGTTTGGTTGCGAAATCTCTTCAGTGAGTTGTTTGGGCATGTGCTAGATACCACCATTATCTTTTGTGATAAACAGAGTGGGATTCGTCTTTCTGAGAATCTCGTGTTCCACAATCGATCCAAGCATATTGATATCATATACCACTTTATCTGGGATATGGTACAGTAAGGCGCCGTAAGGCTCCATCATATAGGAATTGATGAGTAGGTCGCACATATTCTCACAAAGCCCCTGGGGAAGGTCAAGTTCCTAACCTTCCGTGAGAAGCTTGGAATCGTGAAAAGACCCTATTCTAAGAGTCCAGATTGAGTTGGACTATGAACTCTGGGAGCTCCAGGGGGCTTGGGGATACCTTCTTGGAGCTATAAGCACTCATGGGTCTAGGCTTGTTGAACCTTGTGGTGCTTCTGCCCCACCGTTATGATATTGAGTTGGTTCGCCTCTCTTTGATCCGTGCCCCGCACACATCCTACCCATGGAGTTTCAGACTCATGGAAAGTACCTCTCATTTGGCCAATGAGGTGGGAAATGTGGATAGAGACCAATAGCAAGACCGATGGATGCATCGGAGATTTATGTACTCTCTATGTCTAGGATGGCACCTGTCCAACACCTTGATATGGGAGCAAGTATGATGAGGTTTTATCCTCTAAACCAACTTCGGGTCAATAAACTAACTTCGGGTTAGTAGGAGACTCTTTTGAGTCCAAGAGAGGTTTTTACCTCTAAGATGACTTTGATTCAGCTGTGTGTGATGTCTTTGTGACTCACCATTTGTTCTATCTGAAATAAATAACCAACAAAGCAAGTTACAGCGGGATGATGCACGATGTTTGGTAAAAGTACACGATGGTACTGATGGATGGAACTTATGGACAGATGGAGTTCTCCCTAGTTGAAAGGGAGTGTTAATTTTGGGCAACTAGGTCCAAACTCCATGTTGTATTGCTCATATGACGATGGTCATATTTTTGTTGGATTCCTCTTTCGGAGAGGTGAAAAATTGATCTAAAGGTCATCTTGATCGGATGAGCAGTACATTTTCTTTGAATTTATTTTCTGCATGTGCAAGGTCGGCCAGATTTGTAATGTAGGCTCACATGCCTAATAGATGTGCCACACACCCTCATTGATGGATATAAATTGGAGAGACTTGGAATTCATTTCATCATCCACTCATCACACATTCTCTCATTGTGATCTGATTGGTTTGATAACCTTTGGAGGCCTTTTTCCCCTCACATGTGTGGAGCATAACTCTGAAATTTGCGGATTTGTTTAGGGCACTTTTGCAGCAGCATTGACCAACATTGGCCATGGTCAAACCTTGGTCGTTTGACCTCAAAACTTTGCAGAAAATCCAATTTTAGGAGGTCGTACAACTGGGCACTAAAATTGAGGAATTCCGAGCTGTTTGACCGAAGCCCTAGTTTGTTGCGTTGACTTTTCTGCTGCTGCATGCATTGACTTTTTTGCGCTATTCTTGGGTTGACCTACGTTGACTTGTGATGAGCTGTCTTTGAGGCTTTTGGGTGTGACACATGAAGGAGTGGCTGACCGAGAAAGACTTTGCTAGTTGTAGCATCCTATTGATCGTTGTAACGAAACCATATCTCATATCTTTGCTAGAAAAAAGGAATTGTAAATCTGATCTATATTTGGCTTGTCTTCTATTGATCTATTTTTGTGTTCTATTAGCATTTTAATTTCATGTGTATCGGGCCTAAGAAATATTGAAGTAAAAGTGCATCAAGCATAGAACACCATTGTTATCTAAATTTAACATTTGGCTATCCTAAGTCTTTGCAGCTGGCTAGGGCATCCTGTTGACTGTTGTAACAAACATTTATCTATCTATAATTGTTGGAAAAGAATAATTACAAATTATAATATATTATTTGGCTTGTCTTCTGTTGATCTATTATTATGTTCTATCAACATTTTACTTTCATGTTTATGTGATTGCTAAATTGAATTGGACCTACAAGAAAGATTGAAGTAAAACTGCATTAAGCATAGAACATGCCATGGTTATCTAAAATTAACATGGAATCGGGGCTAAGGTGAAGACAAAGGGCAAGCTAGTGTGAAAAACAATCACTGAAGAAGTTGTCTTATCAAGGAAAAATGGCCTCCTCAACCTACAAAGGTTTCAAATATGATGATAAGTTGAATGATAAGTCTGATTATCATGCTTGGAAGATGTCTTTGGATTTGGTATTGGAAGATCAAGATGTCATGGATTATGTGCAGGGGAAGATAAATGAGCTTCCATCAAATGCACCGGCTGCCACAAAGACGAAGTATAGAAAAGGGGAAATCAAAGTGAAGATGATTATCGGGGATTCTATACATAAGCACTTGGTTTCTTATATCTCTGAGCTGGGCACATCTAAAGAGATGTATGATATGTTGGTTAGCATGTTCAGGGCTAGAAATGCTAATCAAGTTCTCTTCTTCAATAACAAGTTGAATAATATCAACAAGGGAGAAGATGAATCCATTCAATCCTATTTTACAAGGCTCACACAAATTAGGAATGATCTCCTTGCTATTAGAGAAGAAGTAGCTGACCGAGAGCTCGTCCTCATTTCTCTTGAAGGACTCCCCCGAGACTGGTATGTATTTAATTCTATGATTATTAATAATAATATGATTCCTAATTTTGATGAATTGTTGACGAGATGCACTCAAGAAGAGACAAGGATGATGGAGAGAGACCATCCCCCTCGAATGGGAATGGAGGTGACCCTACTACCTTCACCGCTCATGCAAAGAAGAGGAAAAATGGTGGTCTGAGAAATCAAAACCATGGAAGAGTGGGTCCCAAAGGAAGAAAAGGAAGATCTTACACTTGTAACAAGTTTGGTCACTATGACAGAGAGTGCCCGAATAGAAGGGACTCTCCTAGATGTTGACAACAACAAATTCAAGAGGGAATGGAAATCAAAGGAAAAACAGGTTCAAAGGAAAGAGGAAGGCTCCCTCTGATCGAAGTGGAAATGGGCAACCTTTCAAGGGGTCAAGGAATTCCAGGTGTGATGAATCTAATTTAGTTGATAGGAAAAATGAATATATTATTATATCCGCCCTCTCTGATGCATCTCCTTCCAATAAGCTAGATAATTAGTTGATTGTTAGTGGTGCCTCAAGGCACTTCACTAGATACAAGGAAGCCCTCTCTGATTTGATTGAAAAGGATACTAATTTGGAAATTATCCTTAGAGACAATGCCACCTATCCCATAAAAGGGACAGGGACTGTGACCCTTCATCTAAATCAAGGTCAAGTGCTCTTCTTGCAATATGTGTTGTACTTACCTAACTTGAAGAAGAATCTAGTGCCTATCTCAGCAATGGAAGACAAAGGATTCAAGGTGGCATTCATCGATGGAAAGGTACGCATTTGGAAGAGGAACTTCAAAGAAGCATTCACTCTTGGTTTTAGAGTTAATACACTCTATCAGGTTGGTGGAAGTTCGTTGGGGGCCATGACATGTGACACAACCCATCAATCTGAGCTATGGCACGGAAGGTTTGCACGCCTTCGTTTCAAAGCCATTCCCGAAGCAAGGAAGGTGGTGACAGGGATGCCCGAATTCAAAGATGATCATGAAGGTGTATGTCAAGGTTGTGCCGAAGGAAAGGATACAAGAGGACCATTCCCCTCAAGTGTCCTGAAGACATCTGATTTTTTGCAATTGATACATTCTAATATATTTGGTATGTTGCATGTAACATCCTTGGGAGGATGCTTATATTATATCACTTTTATACATGACTTCTCCCACAAGGCTTGGATATATTTCTTGAAGAAGAAGGACAAAGCATTAAAATGGTTTTGTACCTTCAAGGCCTTGGCTAAAAATCAATCAGGGAAGAAGATCAAAATTTTGAGGACCGATAATGGGACCGAGTATGAGTCAAATGAATTCAATGAATATTATAGGGAAGCTGGAATTAAGAGGGATACCATCACTGTGTATACTCTCGAGCAAAATGGTGTTGTTTAAAGGAAGAATAGAACCATTTTGGAAGCTTCCTGTGCCATGCTTTATGACCAAGGCCTTCCAAAGTTTCTATGGGGAGAAGCTGCCAACACTGCTATGTACGTTCAAAATAGATGCCCACATTCTGCATTGGACTCCAAAAATCTCGAAGAAGTCTTCTATGGTAAGAAGCCCGATGTCTCTCATTTTAGATTTTTTGGAAGTCTCGTTTAGTTTCATGTGCCGAAAGAAAAGAGGATCAAGATGGATTCTTCTGGGAAGAAGGGAATGTTTGTGGGATACAGTGAAACCTCAAAGGCATATAGAATCTATGTGCCTAGTCAAAGAGAAGTGAAGATATGCCATGATGTCACCTTTGATGAATATGCTACCCTCAAGAAGGTTAGAAATCTTCCTATCTCAAAGGAAGACAAAGAAGAAGAAGAAGAAGTTGGAAGGCAGGAAGAACCGAAGGTTGAACCGATGCCCGATGTTGAGGGTCTGATGGATCCTATAGATCCATCTCCTTCAAATAAAAGAAGATCTTCATGGCTAAGGGACACTCTCGAAGGTGCCGAGAGACATATTTCTCCAAGGGGAACATTCCGTGAAATTAAGAGGCTGAATAGGTACCAAGGCTACCTAGCAATCATGAGAACTATTATACAATCTGAGCCTGGAACATTTGAAGAAGTTGTAAAACATTAAGTTTGGAAGGATTTTATGCACGAATAATATGATTTCATTATGAATAATGATGTCTGGGATGTGGTTCCGAGACCGGAGGACAAATCTGTTGTCACCTCGAGATGGCTCTACAAGATCAAGCATGGAGCCGATGGACGTGCTGAAAAGTACAAGGTAAGATTTGTTTCTTGAGGCTTCTCTCAAAAGGAAGGCATATATTATGATGATATATTTGCACCTATTTCCCACTATACCACCATCTGATCGATCATTGCCCTTGCTTCAATGCAAGGATGGAGTCTTGATCAGATGGATGTGAAGACTACCTTTTTACATGGTTCAATCAAGGAAGAGGTTTATGGGGAGCAACCTCTGGAGTTCAAAGTCTAGGATAGAGACACATATGTATCCAGGTTGAAGAAAGCCCTCTATGGGTTGAAGCAATCCCCTAGGGCTTGGTATGAGAGGAACGATAAATACTTGATGAAGGTGGGCTTCACTCTAAGTGATGTTGATCCAAACCTTTATTTTAAGGTTGATAAAGAAAGGCCTCTCAATTTAGTTCTCTACGTGGATGATCTTTTCCTGACAGGTGTTGACCCTCTCATTCATCAATGTAAGAGGGAGATAAATTATGAGTTCGAGATGAAGGACCTAGGATTGATGCACTATTTCCTAGGCTTGGAGGTCTGGAAAAGGCCAGGTGAGATTTTCCTTTCTCAAGGAAAATATGACGTGAAGCTGTTGGAGAAATTTGGGATGGTGGATTGCAAGTCTGTGACGACTCCAATGGAACTCAACTTTAATAAGTTTTGTGGAAGTGTTGTTGGGTTCGAGTTGGGAAATCCCACCGAGTATCGTCAACTCTTGGGGGCCTTGATGTTCTTAGTGAACTCGCGTTCGGACATATGTTTTGCAGAGAACACATTGAGTCAATATATGGGTGACCCTCATCACATTCACTAGATTGGTGTCAATAATCTCTTGATATATCTTCGGGGCACAATCAACCATGGGATGAGATACACTTATGGGAATATGACGCTCCATGGATATACCGATGCTGATTGGGCAGGTAGTGTGGTGGATCGTAAAAGCACATCTGGATGTTGCTTCACTCTTGGTTCTGCTTCGATATCTTGGATGAGAAGGAAGCAGAAATTGGTTGCTTTAAGCACCGATGAGGCCAAATACATTGCAACAAGTATGGCCTATTGTGACACTTTTTGGTTGAGAAATATCTTTAGTGAGATGTATGGACATGTGCCAGATACCACTGTTATCCTTTGTGATAACCAGAGTGGGATTCATCTTTATGAGAATCCTTTGTTCCATGACCAATCTAAGCACAACGATATTAGGCACCACTTTATGCAGGACATGGTACAATGAGGCGTCATAAGGATCCATCACATTGGGACTAATGAGTAGGTCGTAGATATTCTCACAAAGCCTTGGGGAAGGTCAAATTCTTAACCTTTCGTGAGAAGCTAGGTATCATGGACAAACCCTATTTTGAGGGTCCTGCTTGAGTTGGACTATGAGCTCTAGGAGCTCCAGGGGGCTTGGGGATAGCTTCTTGGAGCTATAAGAAACCACAGGGTGAAGTTCACCAAACCTTGTTGGTGTGCTTCTTCCCCACTATTATTGTATTGAGCTGGTTCACCTTATATTTGATCTATGCCCCACATGCATCCTATCCATGGACTTTTTGGACTCATGGGAAGTACCTCTCATTTGGCCAATGAGGTGGAAATGTGGATAGAGACCAATAACATGACTAATGGATGCATTGGGGATTGTTTTACTCTTTGTGTCTAGGATGGGATGTGTCCAACACCTTGATTTGGGATCAATTCTGATGAGGTTTTTACCTCTAAACTGAATTCGGGTCAGTTTGTGACTCTCTTGAGTCTGATCGAGGTTTTAACCTCTAAGATGAATTTGGGTCAGGAGAGTGTGATGTATTTGTGACTTACTCTAGTTCGTTTTCCCTGAGATCCAGCAAAGCATGTTATAGCAGGATGACATGTAATTGCAGGATGCTGATGATAGTACATGATGGTACTGAATGACAAGATGACACAAGTGGACATATGGAGTTCTCCCTAGTTGAGAGGGAGTGTTAATTTTTGGAAACTAGATCCAAACTTCATGTTTCATTTCTCATATGATGATGATGATATTTTTGTTGGATTCCTCTTTCGGAGAGGTGCAATATTGATTTAAAGATCATCTTGTTTGGATGAGCAGAACTTATATTTTGAATTTATTTTCCACACATGTGCAAATTGTCAAGGTTAGCCAGATTTGTAATGTAGGCTCACAAGCCCCAAAATATGTGTCACACGCCCTCATTGATCGATATAAATTGGAGAGAGATGATTCTCATCTTATCATCATCTCACCACACACATTCCTCTTCATCTGATTGGTTCATACATCCTTTGGAGGCTTCTTTCTCTCTCCCATGTGTGAATATGAAGCTGGAAAATTTTGGACTATTTTTAGGGCTTTCGGGACAACGTTGACCAACATTGATTTTGGGTCAACCCTTGAAGTTTGACTACGATTTTAGCACATAAATTCTGATTTTTGGAGGCCGTACTGGTGGGCATAAAAATCGAGGCTGAACATTGACTTTGACCGAAGCCCCTTTGACCGTCGCGTATATTGGTTTTTGTTGACTTGCGTTGACAGTTTTGGAGAGGTCTTTGAGGTGTGTGTGACTCCTAGAGGAAGGTTGATCTTGTATGTTGGAAGAGATGGTTTGGCTAGCCTACGTCTTTGCTAGCTAGGGCATCCTGTTGACTGTTGTAACAAAAAATTCTCTCTCTCTATTTGTTGTACAAGAAGAATTACAAATTTTGATATATATTTGGCTTGTCTTCTGTTGATCTATTAGTATGTTTCTATCGGAATTTCACTTTCATGTTTATGTGATTTCTAAATTGAATTGGGCCTATAAGAAATATTGAAGTAAAACTGCATTAAGCATAGAACAAACCATGGTTATCTAAAATCAACAAAATTCGTTCTCTTCATCCAGGTGTGCATTCCTGTTGGGTGTGGTGCTTGATTATCTTGTTTATTTTATATCACAACGTTGGACCCTTGTACCTTAATGGGGTGGAAACGCCACCCAAAATTAAACGTTGCCTGGGGGTCCAGGGGGGGCGGCTGCGACTTTATGGAGCCCCCCCCCTGGCGGGGGGTTTCGGGTGCAGCGCCCTTGAAGCTAAAAAAAAATGTAAAATTGCCTTGTAAAAGTATAGTAATTTCTAGTCAATCTGGGCCGTTCATTAGGGGGATGATCTGACGATAGAAGTTATGTTTAGTTTAGGGTTTTTTTCCCTAGAAGGCAACCCCTCACTTGTATGAGGGTATTATATTGCGGCTGTGTATTGTATGTGTATTCTCGAAGCGAGAAACACATAGGAAGTCTGTGAGAGATAACAAAGGATTATTACAGCGGATCTGCTGTAGGTTGTGTCTCTTCATTTTTGTTAGATAATAGACAGGAAGGACTGGGTGTTCGGGGTGGACGTAGCCCAAACTGGGTGAACCACATATATCTGTGTCTCTCTGGTTTTATGTGTTTTGTGTGCTTGTGTTTTCCACATATTTTATATGTTTCAGTGCTTTGTAATATATATAATTTTCTAACAACTGGTATCAGAGTCGAAGGTCTATTTGGCTGATAAACTCGCAGGAAAGAAGGGTTGCTGGTTCGAGTGGGAGCAATGGTGGAAGATGGTAAGTTTAGGGTCGAGAAATTTAACGGCCAAAACTTCCCGCTGTGGAATATGCAGATGGAAGACTATCTGTATCAGAAAGATCTCTACCTACCATTGAGCGGAAAAACAAAGAAGCTGATGGCTATGACAGATGAAGAATGGGAGATTCTCGATAGAAAGGCACTTGGAACAGTACGTTTGTGCCTTGCGGCGTCGGTAGCCTTCAATATTTCAAAGGAAACAACAACAGAGGGTTTGATTAAGGCATTGGCGAAATTGAATGAAAAACCCTCGACCTCAACAATGTATTTATCATGAAACGTTATTTAATATGAAGATGTCGGAAGGTGGATTTGCTGTAGACCATTTAAATGATTTTAATATAGTTACCAATTAATTAAGTTCTGTAGGGGTAAACTTTGATGATGAAGTTAGGGCTCTTTTAGTTCTGTGCTCATTGCCATAAAGCTAGAATGGTTTAGTTATGGCCATTAGCAACTCTATCCCTGGATATAGTACTTTAAAGTTTGATGATGTTGTCGGTGCTATCCTTAGCGAGGAAATGCGACATAAAAGCTCTGGTGAGACATAGGGTAATGCTTTTAGTGCAGAGTCTAGGGGAAGAAAAATGGAAAGAGTAAAGAGCTCGGGATATCGCAGTAAATCACAGAAAGGCAGATCTAAGTCCAGATCGGGGATAGTGTGCTGGAAATGCAAAAATAAAGGACATCTGAAGAAATATTGTAGATCTCGGAAGGGAAAAGAAGGAGACGCACAACAAGAAAAAAATCATGAAGAAAATGTGACAGGTGATGTGTTACAAGATGCTTTGATTTTTTCTTTCGAAAATGTTATTGATTCTTGGGTTGTAGATTCAGGGGCCTCATTCCATGCCACACCTGATAAGAAATATTTTCATGACTATGTTCAAGGAGATTTTGGACAAGTCCGTTTGGGTGATGATAAACCCTGTAAAATTGTTGGAATGGGTAAAGTTATTGTAAAACAACAGAATGGAAACCAATGGCTACTAAATGAGGTAAGGCATGTTCCAGATCTGAAGAAAAATCTGATTTCAACAGGGCAGTTAGGCGGTGAAGGTTGTGTGACAACTTTCATAGATAAAACTTGGAAGGTCACCAAAGGAGCCCTGGTAATAGAAAAAGGCGAAAAGGTTGGTACATTGTATTTATGCAATGGTATTTCTAACTCTGTTAATGCTTTAAATTCCAAAGGAGCAGATGCAGCATTATGGCATCATAGGCTCGGACACATGAGTGAGAAGGGAATGAAGATTCTTCAATCAAGAAATTTGTTGCCAAGTTTGAAGAATGTTGATTTGGATTTCTGTGAGAATTACATTTATGGAAAACAAAAGAGAGTCAGATTTCTCAGAGTTGGGAAAGAAAAGAAGAGCGAAAAATTGGAGCTTGTGCATACAGATGTATGGGGACCTGCTCAGGTATCATCTCTCGGTGGCTCTCGCTATTATGTTACGTTTATTGATGATGCAACTAGGAAAACTTGGATTTATTGTATTCAAAATAAATCTGATGTATTTGATACTTTCAAGAAATGGAAAGCTTTGGTTGAGATTGAGACAGGAAAGAAGTTAAAGTGTCTCAGATCAGACAATGGAGGTGAATATTGCAGCAAAGAGTTTGATAGGTACTGTTCAGAGCATGGAATTCCTAGAGAGAAGACAGTTCCAAGAACACCACAAGAAAATGGTGTGTCAGAAAGGATGAACAGAACAATCATGGAGCGTGCAAGGTGCATGAGATTGCATGTAGGATTGCCTTTACAATTTTGGGCAGATGCTGTAGATACTGCTATTTATCTAATAAACAGAGGGCCTTCAAGTTCCTTGGATGGTGGTATTCCAGAGGAAGCATGGACAGGTAAAAAGGTAAAATACTCTTTTTTAAAGCCTTTTGGTTGTGAGGCCTTTGTCCATATTAATAAAGAAAATAGAACAAAGCTTGAGGAAAAATCAAAGAAATGTACCTTTATTGGATATGGTGTTAATGATTTTGGTTATCGCTTATATGATTATGAAAATCACAAAATATTTAGGAGCAGAGATGTAATATTCAATGAAAAGGTATTGTATAAGAATCAGTTATTGGAAAAGAAATAGGAAAAAGAAAACAAATAATACACAGTTCTTGATGAGACCACAGAAAAAGGTAAAGGTGATTGAAAATAATAATAATCAAGAGCCACAACAACAACAACCACCACAATAGCAACGGGCACCTCAAACGCCTGAAAGTGGTGTTATAAGATCTACCAGGATAAGTAGACCCCCTGAATGATACTCTCCTTTATTATATTATTTATTGTTGACTGATTCTGGTGAACCTGAATGTTATGAAGAAGAAATGCAGGTTGAAAGCAGGAAGAAGTGGGAGCTAGCCATGGAAGAAGAGATGGACTCCTTAATGCATAACCAGACTTGGGACTTAGTCAGGTTGCCTGCAAGTAAAACTACATTACAGAATAAATGGGTTTACAGGCTGAAGGAAGAAGATGGAGGAAACCAGAGGTACAAAGCTAGACTTGTAGTGAAGGGGTTTGCACAAAAGGAAGGTATTGATTTTGATGAAATATTTTCTCCTGTTGTTAAGATGACTTCAATCAGAACTATTTCAAGTCTTGTAGTAGCGGAAGATTTACATCTTGAACAGTTAGATTTACATCTTGAAGATTTTCTCCATGGAGATTTGGAGGAAGAGATCTATATGGAGCAACCAGAAGGATATGAGGTCAAAGGGAAAGAAAAATTAGTGTGCAGGTTAAAGAAGAGCTTGTATGGCTTAAAACAGGCTCCAAGGTAGTGGTATCTAAAATTTGACAGGTTTATGTCTGAACAAGGTTATTCTAGATGTCACTCTGAACATTGTGTTTATATGAAAAAGAAAAATGATGGCAGCTATATTATATTATTATTGTATGTAGATGACATGATTCTTGCGAGGTCTAACATGCAGGAAATAAATGTTCTCAAAATAAAATTGGAAAATTCCTTTGCAATGAAGGATTTGGGAGATGCAAAACAAATCCTTGGTATGAGAATAAATAGAGATAGGAAAAATCGCAAATTAACACTGTCTCAGAATGAGTACATACAAATGGTGTTGAAAAGATTTAATATGCAGAATGCAAAACCAGTTAGTACACCTTTTGCTAGCCATTTCAAACTTAGTAAGGAGATGTGCCCCAAGACCCAAGAAGAAATGGACTATATGTCTAAAGTTCCATATGCATTAGCAGTTGGAAGCTTAATGTATGCAATGGTTTGCACAAGGCCTGATATTGCACATGCAGTGGGAGTTGTAAGCAGGTACATGAACAATCCAGGAAAAGAACATTGGATGGCAATAAAATGGATTCTCAGATATTTGAGAGGTACCACAAATCAAGCATTATGCTTTGGTGGTTCAAACATTGCTCTACAGGGATATGTTGATGCAGATATGGCAGGTGACAGAGATAATAGGAGGAGCACTACATGATATGTATTTACTGTAGGTGGAACAACTATTAGTTGGGTTTCAAAAATCCAAAGTGTTGTTGCACTTTCAACAACAGAAGCAGAGTATGTTGCTGCTACAGAGGCTAGTAAAGAAATGATTTGGTTACAAAGGCTTATGGATGAATTGGGTAAGAAGCATGATATGGGCACGTTATACAGTGATAGCCAAAGTGCCATTCATCTTGCAAAGAACTCAACATTTCATTCTAGGACTAAACACATACATCTCAAGTACCATTTCATACGGTCAGTATTGGAAGATGGAGAGTTGAAGCCGGAAAAGATACACACTAGCCAGAATCCTGCAGATATGCTAACAAAAGTTGTAACCAGGGAGAAACTGAGAACATGCTCAGTTTCAATTGGTCTTCAAGGATGACGATGAAGATGAGAAATAGCCAGGTCCAAAGAGGAGTCATTGTCCAACAAATGAAGCAGCGGTGGAGTTGCTACAATCAGTCTCCAAGTGGGAGATTGTTGGGTGTGGAGCTTGATTATCTTGTTTATTTTGTATCACAGCGTTGGACCCCTGTACCTTAACAAATGGGGCTAATGCCGCCCAAAATTAAACATCGCTTTCCGGGGTCCAGGGGGTAGCTACGAATTTATGGCTGTGCGTTGCCCTTGAAGCTAAAAAAAAAAAAAAAACAGACAGCAAATTGCCTTGTAAAAGTACAAGAATTTCCTAGTCAATTTGGGCCTGGCCATTAGGTGAATGATCCGACGTAGAATTTATGTTTAGTTTAGGGTTTTTTGCCCTAGAAGGCAACCCCTCGCTTGTATGAGGGTATTGTATTGCGGCTGTGTATTGTATGTGTATTCTCGGAGCGAGAAACACATAGGGAGACTGTGAGAGAGAACAGAGGATTATTACAACGGATTTGCTGTAGGTTGTGTCTCTTCATTTTTGCTAGATAATAGAAAGGAAGGACTGGCTGTTCGGGGTGGACGTAGCCCAAACTGGGTGAACCACGTATATCTTTGTCTCTCTGGTTTTATGTGTTTTGTGTGCTTGTGTTTTCCGCATATTTTATATGTTTCATTGATCTGTAATATATATAATTTTCTAACAATTCCTAGTTAACTAAGAGGCCTTATAAAAAACCAAGGAACGGAGTGATTGGAGTATCATAAACATGCAACATCGCATATTGTGGAAACCCATGGACGTTAGCGCCTTCAAACCTGAAGTCAAAGCAAGAAGGATCTTCGGACGAGACAAGAAACAGATAGGAACATGAGCAATGTGAGAGAAGAAAACGAATAGGAACGAGAGCAATGAGAAATAACGATGTGTCAACTTTGAGTAGGTGTGAGGAGGACGAAATTGAGGGTCTTTTATTGGCACCCTTGAATAGTGTCTACTCACCCCAAGCCCGCAAAGTAAACACCTTCGGCATAATTAGTTGTTTTTTAAAAATATATTTGAAATCTCCATAATACACTCATTATTTCTACTTTTGACACACATATTTACCTTCATTCTCATCACCAATAAAATTAAATGACTGCACAAAAAGGAATTCAATGAATTCCACAAGAATAAGTAGGTTGTTTTGCAAAAACACATTTGAAATATTTATAATATGATGGTCACCTCTATTTTTGACATAAATGTATATCTTCATTCATAAGAACAATACATCTATGTATGTGGTATATATAAATGCACATATTCACTTAAAAAAGAGCTCTTATTAAAATAATATCTTTACTTATGAAAGTAAATTAAGTGATATTTTTAGTTGAGTTTTAGTATCTCAATCAGTTGAGAAAGGGTTTGGTTAGCAACCAAACTAATCAACTTGCGACTTAAAAATCAAATAATATTTTTAATTATCAAATTAAATAATCAATCTATATCAACATCTATATTTATCTATAAAGTGAATACATATTTTTACTTGAAACAAAATAATACAAACTTTTATCAAAATACAAACAAGTTTAATTTTAATTGTTAAATTAAATAAATACAAAAATAATTTAAAGAAAATGAATTTCATAAAGAATATTTGAATTTTTCATAATACACTTAGAATTTCATTTTAACTAAATTAAATGACATTTTTCATTGTCAAGATAAATAAACTAACTCCACGAAAGTGAATTCGATAATTAAATGACATTTTTCATTGTCAAGATAAATAAACTAACTCCACGAAAGTGAATTCGATGAGTTTGGTTTTTATATTTAATTATGTTAAAAATCTTTATAATATTCTTGTTACCTCTCCATACAGCTTTACCTCTGCATACAGCTTGAGTGGGTGTAACGACTCCCAACATTTACCTATTTACAACACATGAAAATTATTTGTTTTAAAATAGAAAATCTACAAAATAGTTAATCCGTTTATTAAGGACTTAGGGGTAAGGTTTGTTATTCTCTTTTAAAATATTATTGTCCATACACATATATGCATCGATTAAACATTGGAGCTTAGTACTTTAATTTCTATTTAATTATATATCAATTCGCATCACTTAACACATTAATATTCAGATTTTAATTTTCATTTATCCATATGTCAATATGCATCACTTAACACATTAATACAGGGTTAAGTTATATGGTTGGTTGATGTGTATATTGAATGAGTGTTGAGCCTCCATTTTGTTTAGATTTCCATACTTTTGTTAAATAACTCTTATGCCTGCACCAGGTGTTATAGTCAATAATGATTTTTTTTTATGTATTTTTAGGCTAATATATATAGTCACTCAAAGGTAACAATATATGGATTTATGAATTCTTCTTTATTTAATGCTTTGAAGATATTTAGTATCAAAACATTACTAATAACAAGCTCTCTTTGTGTTAGGTATATAGTTCCTGTTCCATCAGTCCAATTCCTGTTCCATCAACTCAGTTCCTGCACCAACAGTAGAAATCTCGTTCTCTCTTCCACGATTCTGATGCTTCGGGGTGTCATGATGGAAAATGGTCATATGGGTTTTGAAGAGCAGGTGTTCAATATGATGATGTGTCCCCTTATTTGCACCCGAGTCTTCACAACTGGAAGAAGCAATGGTAAAAGTATGCAGTCAAACTATCTTTTGTAAATTACAGGGTCTGTTTGCAACATGTTATTCCAGTGAGGATTTCACGGTTTGGTATCAACTGCAATGTCGATATGGAACGAGAATATCGAATTCTAGTTTAATGAACAAACTCCTTATTTTTGTTTGAAATTAGTTCGAAACTCTAAAAATCAAATATGTTGTTTGAACTTCCAATTAGTGGACAACGCTGTTAAATAGGGAGACTGTGCACTGTATAGGGGATCAGATTTACATTTTGTAATTGTGTGTTGATAGAGGAAGGCATATTTCATTGTGCAGGAGGGGAAGATCATGCATGCCCAGTGGGATGATCCCTGGAGGGGACCACTAGAGCTCAGCTCTGCATTGCTTAAAAACCTATGTAATAAGACTTCAAATTTAATATGATCTGGCATTGGTTTTTATGTTTATAATTCTCTTTTTAAATCTCTCGTGCTATGATCTAGTTGTTGCAAGGGCAACGCGCTGGGTGTTTTGGGCCCACCAGCCAGTCCATTGCCCCATTCCTCTTAGATTTATTTGCATCTCACTTTCAGCTGCATAGTTTGACAATATGGTTTAAAGTAGCCCACAACTTCATTTTATAATTCTTTTAGAATTTTTTATCATGAGAGATGTGCAGCTTCATTTAACAACCATTTTAATGACTTTGATCACTGGGGTTTGATGAATGATATTGTTGTTATGAAGAATGCAATTTTTTTATAAAGATTAAGATAGAACTTATGCTTTATTACTACATCTCTCATTCTTTTTATTACAAGATTAAGTACTTGCCCTTATCTTATTGTGCATAATGAAGTTTACCCTTAGGATGCAATGGTGAAACAAATACTAAATAAGAATTCTGGTCAATTGAACTTGACATGTATTCATGATTGCCTTTGAATTACTATATGAAATTGATTCTTGTACTTTGCAAAATATTTATCTTTGAACTCTTAATAAACAAATTCCAAGATCAACATGAGGAGAGGTTGTGAATCTTATTGACAAAGCACTCACATAATTCTTCATTATAATTAAATGTTGTACACATCATACATAATATTTTGAGAAAGTATTTATATATTTATCCTAGTTTTTCTCATTGCATATTTTCCTTACACCTAAGTACTTAATTATCTTGAAGAGAAGCAGTGCATTATCATCTTGATTTTATTTACAACGTTCAATCATTTCCTTAGGTTTATTAGAATGGAGTTGTCTCAAGAGTCCATTTCATGCTTTCTATCCCTGCAGCATAGTAGTAATTCCTTAAGAGGTTTTGCATTTCTGAATTGCATTCTTTTTGAATGGGACCTACATTCCCTTGTCCCCTGGACCATTGAGGAAGAATATTTGCAGGAGTAAACTCAACCCAAAAGAGGATAAAAAAGGGGATTCCTAGAATGTGTTTACCTTTGAAGAGTCTTGTTTCATTTTCTTGAATGATGCTTCTTTGAATTTCTTACAAGAGCTTGATTTCTATTTGACAGATCCCTGAGGTCGTATTCTGGCATTTATTGTGCTATGCCTATAAGTCTACCAACTTGGATTGACAATTTAAATGTTGGTATAAATCTTGCATTTATACCGACCAACAATGAGCTCCACTGGAGAAGACTCGAGACAGGCCCAACCTTGTGCCAAGTGTCTTCGCATCGACGACTGAGATAGCTAGTTGTTAGGGTAACTATACTCGAATGGGGCATGGGTTTAGTTTTTTGATTCATTTGACGGTGTGAGAGGGGAGGTGCTTCCTCTGCAACCTCGGCTCTGAAACCTTTATGCCACGATTTCTCTATTGATTCCGATATGCTTACCTCCTTTTTGACCATCCAGTGCATTAGTGATCATTTTCATGATTCTGAGTTGTCTTCTGTCATGAGTTAAATGTCTTTCCCTTCAAGAACGTTGCTTCTACCAAAGGTGCGAGCATGAGGGTTCTCTCTCATGGGTTTGCGTTAATGAATACAATGATCTTACATCTCCCATCTTGGGTACTCACACAGTCTGGTTTAACATGTAACAATTTCTTTTTCAAACCTAGTTTTGCTTTGTATTAAATTGAGTTTATTTGCTAGCGTTAATGATTTATATGTTGGTTAAAACAAAATGGGTTTTGGTTGCAGATTCTCCCGAATCTCACCAATTTGGGGTTTTCTTCTCCTAACAGAGAGGGTTGCAGTCTGAACTTCCTCGCCATTCTTCTAAGACTGATCCTCTGTCTGCTGGAGTAATTAACGTCGATGAGTAGCGTTAACCCAAATCTTCACCGGTTCATGACATCTGTTAGTCTCCCATTTTGGCTTATTTTGACATACATAGTTCATCATTGATCATATTTTATCACCACTTTATCACCTTATCCACCTCATTTTTCCTATTTCATACAAAACAAGGTAGTCAAACTATGTCTTTGAATTATTTTAGTATTTTTGACAAAATTAAGCATTAGAATTAAATTTGGACAGGATTGGAAAAACATGTAATGGATTGTTCACAGTGATGGTTGCAGGACACCTAGGCTCAAACCAAAGATATATCTGGAAACTATGGGAACCACATATGGACAAACACTTATTAGATCGAATCAAATCAGCTGGATTAGTGTCGGTCAACTTTGGTCAAACTTGACCTGTTGCTAAGAAAATCCCCTGAAATATGGGTAGTTTTATGATTTTATGGGATTCACCCATATTTTGTGTAACTAACTGATGAATTCGACCTTGTAAGGTGGATTGAAGATAATTATTAGTTGTTACAACCTTTTTAGCTTTTCTTGTTATGATTTGGCTTATTACACAAGGTTCTCTTAGTTAGAAGCTACCCTTGGAAATTGTAGAGATTATTATTTGCTAAAGACAATTGAAGATTGAAAGATTTCTCTCTCTCTCATTTTCTTATGCATCATATGATTTGAATGGATTGTTGTCTCTGATTGTGTTGAAGGTGTACCATGCAAAAGTGGAGGGCCCCCATTTGAGTTAAGTGCACTTTATTGTTGAATACTGTTTATAATTGTTAATATGATAATTTCAGTCATGTATGTTTATTCTTCTTTACTATAAATACTTGTACATGTTTTCATTATGAACTTGTGTTATGGCCATGTTTCATTTTGTGAAGATTGATTTATGATTCATTAACTAGTTTGAATGTGGAAGGATACCAAGGACTCTTAGAGTAGAGCCCCTTCTCCGTCTTCTAAAAAAGACCAATGACATTGACCAATCATTTCCATGCTTCCATAGAGTAAATCTGAATGATTTATTCACATGCTTTCATAAAGTAAATCTGAATGTTTTCTTTACATGCTTTTCTTTGCTTGCTGTTTAAAAATAGATGTTTAGTTATTCCATCATGCATTTCAATTTTCCAAATATTAAAAAATGACTTCGTGTACAAACTAGATCTAAGGTCCATATATTTTGGTGTGTTTCGAAGTCTACTAGCTCAGATTGATAATTAAATATATGCTCTAATTTAGTTCCATAAATTAGACTTACAACATCTCCAATAATTTAGTTGTTGCCATAAAGACTAACAAGGCTCTCTGCCCTTTAACAGGGGAGTGACACGGTTCCTACTTTGTCTCACGTAAGCACAAAGAATTCCTTTTAAATTATTTCTTTCAGTATTAATATACCTATGGGGGTTTTAACCTTGGAATTATTTACTAGCAGGAAAGATAGCACCGTCCCTCTACGTGTCCACTCGCCAACAGCCTTGCATGTTAGCTTATGTTTCTTGCTCTACCTGTATAGATACTCTTCTAAGTCTTATACTTATGGAGACTGAGGTTGTAAAGGATAAATTCATAGTATTTTTTGCGTATGAGTTATGTGTTGAAGCACTCCTTCCATTTGTCAAGATTGATAACGTTCTTCTTGCTTGGGTCGAGGGCTGGTTTTGGAAACTATATAATTTAATTGCTCAACTGAGTTGTACGACTCTTAGGTTTTTGTACCACTGATGTTTTCGTTAGATTTTATATGGTATTCTGCCAATTACGACCGATTATCCTCCTTGTTTATTAAAGAATCAAGGCCACTGCCTCAACCCAGAAAGAGGGTTTTTCATGTTCTTATTATAAAAATATTTTTGGTTTGTATTTGCGCACTCTATTTTATTTAAGGGACTGATTGTACAAACATCTCTGAGGGTTGTATATATTTATATTAAAAGTTATGATTTCTATTGAAATGTATGGCATCCCATTGATCTGATTTTTAATGTTGATATTTGCACTATTTTTTTCCCCTTTTTGATAGTGAGAACAGGAGGAAATGTGTTATGAAAATGCCAAAATGTATATGTATGGTTTTATATTTTAGATTGTAAATATGCATCTGCCCAGCTCTATGTGGAATTTATTGTCTTATTCATGTGCAGAGGTTAATGGATCACTTATATTTATCAGATTGCATTTTATTGAACATTGTAAGATTTAATGCCTAATAGTAAGACTATCAGGTCTTATCTATAGTG
Source organism: Pinus albicaulis (assembly GCA_034641835.2). NCBI lineage: Eukaryota > Viridiplantae > Streptophyta > Pinopsida > Pinales > Pinaceae > Pinus > Pinus albicaulis. The sequence continues at coordinate 260,354,133 of CM076570.1, forward strand.
ACCTGGGTCTAACCTACGTTGGCTCTTGAATTTAATTACTTGTTCTAGCCATGCACTACCAGGTGCTCCTCACAACCTATCATCAATTTTGTTTGTTTACATTTATGGACTAGTCTACACATATGTAACCAATATCTATTCTTTGTATTCACTGTCAATGTAATAATACCTTAAACATACCTATCCTACCTTTATATAAACTATATTCATATATTTATCACTGCACATACATTTATTACTCTGGTCTATCCTACTACAACCTTTTCTTTTATTCAAATTTTGACTAAAATCAATCTTTTCATACTTAGCTGACTTTGGAGGAGTTCATAACTTTTCCCTGAGTAATGACACTCCTCCCGACCAACTGCGTCTCCCCCCAATCTAATGCACATTGGGACTTGGGCTAAGTATGTCAGAAGGTCTTGATCTTATGGTATCTGCTAGACAAGATCCCTTCTCCTCTTTTTGGCAATCCAATACATACTTTCCTTCTTATATAGAAACCTTGTTATTTTTCCTCTCTTCTACCTCAAATCCCCCTGACCCTATTGGCTTTCCTCTCTTAACAAAAGGAGGAATTGATTAGGTGCTCAGTGTAAAAGCTCAAAAAATAAAAGTGCTCAAAATTGATTGGAAATTGAATGACAATGAAGAGCTCATCGCCAGGAATTTGACACAAATTGTTTCATAAAAAACGGAGTCAGTATGAAGAAGATAGAGCCTGTTGTTCATTTTCCTAAACAACTAAAAAGATGCAGAATAGTGACAGGTTGATGACATGGCAGACTAGTCAGCATACCAGGTATATTTTGTGAATATTCTTCAGTTTTTTCCAATGAAAATGTGACAAGTGTCACAAGAGGATTCACCGAATTGATTTGGAGGTGAATTTTTTTTTAATATTTTGGCACCTAAGGTTGAAGTTGAATTTTCTTTATGTGGATGGACAATGCAACCAAAGGCTGACACGTGGTGCATCCAGCGACCGCCACGTGCCCCCTCTGGTGGACCCTCTCCAATGGTCGAATATTATTTGCAATGGTCAGTTTAATATATTCATATTGCTGGCACATGTATTATTTCAAAAGTCTGAATTATTATATGGTATAGGAACTATATAGCTAGGCGCATTTGTATCATCTATGTAAAGTCCACGTATATATTAAAGTACAAAGACCAAATACCATAGTCTGAAGGAAGATTTATATGGCACATTTTATTTAAATGCTAAGGTTCGGAACAAGTCCGAAGGCATACATATACATTGGTGCATATTAATACATTATCCAAAGTTCAAGGTTCAAAGGTTGGGAATGTTAATTCGGTGGCATATATTTCACGGAGCAAAACTATTATCAGATGGGCAGAGTTCGGGGCTCAACCCCACTACCTCCCCCGCGCCAACGGATGGGCTAACCATTAGCCCACATCATGATCCTTGTAATCTATGTGCCCGACATGTATTTATTGTCATGTGGTTTCTACATCGAGGGTTTGGAGGGGGTCAACCCCCTCCCAATGTGACCCTTCCACCAAAAGCAACGGTGTGGGAAGAGTTAATCCACATAATATAATGTGTTAAATGTGGGGTTAATACCCTAATCACCATTTTTATGCGCTAAGCATTTATTAATAGGGGATTATCATAAATGTGTTTAATGTGCCTTAATATGCCCTTATCCCATTTAATAATTAGTATTAATTAACTCACAGTTTAACTTGGTGGAGTTTTAGGGGCGCCTCCAAAACCAACAAGTTCTCCAACTTTGGTGCTCTTAACTGGAGTCTTCTCCTTATTTGGAGGAGATTTCCTCGGAAAATTTGTTTTGACCATATCTGGAGCAATTTTCGACCAATTTTGGCTCAGGAAGAGTCATTCATAGCAGATTGGAATGTTCTAAATCCACTAGTATAGGTTTTAGAGGCAGAGGAACAATTATAAAAGTGTTTTTGTCACTTAGAAGAAAAAAGAAGCCTAGGGCCACCAGGAGGGAAAGCCATGCCTAGATCATCTGAAGACCAAATTGAGAGCAAGAAGAGTCATTTCTGATAGATTTGGAAATTCTGGACTCATTGAAGCATGTTTTAGGAGCTGTAGGTGAATGAAAACAACATTTTTTTCACTTTTGAGCTAATACAGAGGCCCAAGCCATAGAAGCTGGACCAAGGAGATGTAGCCCAGGAGGGGTGAACTCCTTCACCAAAACTCTGTGTTGATGGATCAATTGTGATGGTTTGTTGTTCTTGTTTTTACTTCCATTCAACATATTTATTTCATGCTTTATGCTTTTAAATTCACTCATAAAACTCAGTTAATGTACCTGTTTGACACACATAAACAACAATGAAACGTATGTACATCAAGCATAAGATCAACAAATAAATTTAAAATCTGAAGATGAAATTAGCACAAAAAAAAAAATCATACTCAGATCAAGTTGGTATCAGAGCAGGGGTTGCTAGGGTTATTTGATTGATAGTTGCTCGAGTTTTGTGAAAAGTAGTGTTTTAATGGTTGCAAATTTGTGATGCCGACAAGGTTAAAGTTGCAGAGAGGTGAAGGGAAATTGTTGGTTGAAAGTCCCGAGATTAGGACCATAAGAAGGAGAGCTACAAGGGCACCATCTTCACCCAAATTTCTACTCATAGCTGCACTTGAAGCACCTCAATTTTTATCTCAAGAAGTTGATATTGAAGAGGTACAAGTTGCACAAGAAGCTGAGATTGAAGAGGTACAAGTTGCACAAGAAGCTGAGTTGATTGAAGAGGTACACACACCATAAGTTGAGCTTGAATCCATAGCCATCATGTTAGGTTTTGGTGAAATTGAAGGTTATTCAGAAGAGGATGGTGTCAAGAAAGACTTCAATGACATAAAGAGGATGGTTAAAATTATGTTTGATGCATTTACTGCTAGGATGGCAGGAGAAGGTTCTAAGCCTCCACATGGAGAAGGAACTTCAGAGGATAAGAAGGATGAAGAAAATGATTCCAAGGGTAGTGGAGGAAAGCCACCTCCATCTCCATCATATTCATCATCCTCATCATCTCCATCAGCATCATATTCCACTTCCACCACAAAAACCACTCATACTCACTCAAAGACCACAAGAGGAAAAACACCCTTACTCAAACTTGATGTCAAATTTGAGCTTCCAATGTATAATGGCGAGGTAAATGCAAAAATATTGGACAATTGGATATGTCAATTGGAGGTGTATTGCAGAATTTAGAACCTTCATGAAGATTACATAAATATTTAATTGGCTTCTTTGAGGATGGAAGGATCTACACTTGTATGGTGGGAAGCAAGGACTCAAGAAGGGATTGAAAGCTATGGTAAGATCTCTATGTCTCGGTCAAGTTTTATTCTTGCCATTAGAAGGAAATTCTATCCCTTAGCTTACATGCAAAAGGCCATTATGGATTGGAAAAACTTTAGATAGTTGAAAGGGAAAAGTGTGCAAGATTATACTCATGAATTTAGGAGAAGAGCTCTTATTTTGGGTATTAATTTATATTTGCAAGAAACTTTGTTAAAGTAAATTGAGGGTTTGCATATTTACCTTAGGCACACTATTATCATGTTTAATCCCATAAATATATATGAGGTTTGTGTTCAAGCCATGCATTTAGAAGCAAGAGGGAAACATAACATAGATGAGAAAAGTGATAGTGAGGGTAAAGGAAAGGGAAATTTTTATGGAAGAGGAAAGAGGAATAGCTCTATCAAAAGAGATAAAGAGAAAATCACATGTAAACATTGTTTGAAGAATGGCCATGATGAATACCATTGTTGGAAAATTCATTTAGAGTCGAAGTCAAACAAACTGAAAGCCAAAGAAAAGGATAAAATTGTTGCTATAATTGAACATGTCTTAGGTTCAGATTCAGGAGATGAAAAAAATATTACAACCATGGGTTTGAAAGGTAAAAACATAGCTAGCACTAGTTATTCAAATTGTTCCAATGTTACTCGATATGAAGATACGAGAATATAACTTTTCCATATTAGAGTTGTCTCTAAACATACCAAGCTACTTTTTGATAGTGGGTCACAAGCTAATCTGATTTCTGAAGAATTGGTTAAGCAACTAGACCTTGAAAATATTAGAGATCCAAGAACTTATCCTTTAGGGTGGATATTCCTTTAGGGTGGATATGCAAGAATGCAAACTTGCAGGTTACAAGGAAGTGCATACTAAGATTCACCATCAATTCAAACTTTCTTGATGAAGTCGAACTTGATGTGGTGCCACTTGACATATCAGGTATTGTTTTGGGAAGTCTTTATTTGTATGATAGGAAAGCAATATTTCATCGCCATGAGAATAAGTATCACTTATTCAAAGATGGTATTGAGTACATAGTTAGAGTGCATAAGAAGAATACAAGTTTGTCTCTTATACATGCAGGAGAAATGAAGAGGATAGTGAATGCAAGTCATACTTTGACATTGTTGATGATCAAACATAGAGATGTTTTGAATCAATCCTTTCAAAAAGATGCATCGAATGAAAATTTTCATTTCATTAAGGTTGCTTATGCTTGTAATGATATGTTTCAGGACTCTAACAGGTTGCCTTTGAAAGGAGGTGAATAAGATGTAAAACATTTGCAGCAATCAACATCAGTGTTGAGCAGTGTTGGAAACAGGATGCCAATGCAAGAGAGTGCAAAGGTCAAAGAGAAAGAAAAAAATCAGTTTGACAAAGAAGGCATGGGTTCCACAAGTGCTTGTTTTTGGTTTCCAAAAGGTACATGGCAATGATGAAGATAGTTGGTCAAGGGTCGACGCAAGTACAAAGTAAGATCAATTAAGAATCACCATGATGACATTGTGCAAGAAGAGAAAATTTTTAAGTTTCGTTTCATTAATGACCAAGGTAGGAACAAGATGGTTTCTGCAAGAACAAATTGCTGCTCTGCAAATTCATGGGAATTTCAATATGACGGTGTCAATGACAGTAAGAGAAGGTTGCAAGAATCAAGGAAAAATCTTACTTTTTGTGAAAAACTCAATTTGATGAAAATGAGAAAATTTCAATGGATAGAGACTGGGATGGTGAGGGAACAATCCCCTCATTCACATGATCAGTAATTGATGAACTTTTGGGGTCCAAAAGGCTTCTAGTGGGGAGGAATGATCAGGTGCTCAGTGTAAAAGCTCAAAAATCAAAGTGCTTAGAATTGATTGGAAATTGAATGACAACGAAGAGCTTGTCGCCAGGAATTCGATGCAATTTGTTTCGTCAAAAACAGAGTCCGGATGAAGAAGATAGTGCCTGTTGTTTATTTTCCTAAACAGCTAAAAAATTTACAGAACAGTGATAGGTTGATGACATGGTAGCCCAGTTAGCATACCAAGTATATTCTGGGAATATTCTTTAGTTTTACCCAATGCCACTTTGAGAAGTGTCACAACAGGATTTGTCGAATTGGTTTGAAGGTGAATTTTTTTTATATTTTGGCTCCTAAGGTTGAAGTTGAATTTTTTTTATGTGGATGGACAACCCAAATAGAGGCTGACATGTGGTGCATCCAGGGCCCACCACGCGCCCCCTTTGGTGGACCCTCTCCAATGGTCGAATATTATTTACAATGGTCAATTTAGTATATTCATATTGGAGGCGCATGTATTATTTCCAAAGTCCTGGTTATTATATGGTATAGGAATTGTATAGCTGGGCGCATTTTTATCATATATGCAAAGTCTGCATATATATTAAAGTATGAAGACCAAATACCATAGTCCGAAGGTTGATTTATATGGTGCATTTTACTGAAATGCAAAGGTTTGGAACAAGTCCAAAGGCATAGTTAATGAATAAAATAGTGTAAATAATGATTAATTAGTTAATTAGTAATTAGGCTGAAAGGGCATGTCTGATAAGACATCACCTTTCGTGAAGAGGCACCTACCTAGGTATATAAGTATGCCTCATTTGTAATTCTCAATCATCTCAATCTCATTCGTTCACACCTTTTATATAATAATATCTGTACCCTCATGGATATTTTCATATTCTAAGTGTTTTGGAGTATTTAACTTGAGAAGGAACTTTGTTTGCTTCATTTGGTATCAGAGCAGTTCGATCTTCTGGCCGCTCATGTCGCACAGAGCCACACTCTCTGGTCCAGGTTCTTGACCGTCAAATTCATCAACGTTGTTGCCATTGAAGCATTTCGCTACCAATTTTGGAGTTTCTCCATTGCTGAGTCATCAGACGCCTTTGGCCATTAAATTAAAAGAAGAAGAACTAAGGTTAAAAAAAGAAGAAGAAATCAAAGTATATTACAAAAAAAAGAAATATATATATATACAAAAGCAAGTTAAAAAAAAAAAGTGAGGTACTCCGCTAAAAATAAAAAATTATAAGAAAAAAATATTTCAAATTAAATAAAAGAAGTAAGGGAAAAAAATTAATTATATATATATATATATATATATATATATATATTGAAATTCTATAGAAAAATTTAAAAAAATTAAAAGCAATACGACAAAAACAATCATTCAAAAAAAAATGAGTGAAGATAAAAATTGAGGAAAAAATCTTGTCGCAGACCTTAACACCTCTGCTATCATCTTTTTGCTGTAGAAATTTGTGGAATCTATCACACCAATTGCGCCAGACCACAGCCAGGTCGTAACAAATCATCGTATCTGCTAGTTGCAGAACCGACTTGTGCCTCTCGCCTTGTGGTAGAAACTGTCCATTGCTATTCTCGCTTGACGTTGGTACATCTATTGCCCGAAGGTCAAAAACTAGTGACAAAGCAGTGGCCACCTGATTGTATACATAACCTATACCCCAAAAAATAAAATAAAATAAATAATAGGAAAGAAAAAAGGGGCAAGGATCTCACGATAAGAGTCGCCAGAGAACCATTGCAAAATCTGTGGTATTGCCCTAGACAGTGGTCGTCATTAAGGTTGTGAACACCGCCATAGTCATTTATCAGAGCCTCATAGTGTTGCACACATCCACGAACACCCAACTATAGCAAGCCTGGTTTTTCGATCTACCTCACCTGTTCGCGCCCAACCTTGTCACACTGTAGCAACCGTTGACATTGCTACCATTTTTTTTTGGTATCATTTGGTATCGTTCTATCCGCATCCTCTTCCAGTCGAGTTGTCCTTCATGCGAGACCTCCTCACCAGCCATCGTAGCCCCACTGTAGCAACCAAATTGTTGAATTCCAACCGTCATCTATCTTGACCATCCATCCATCCATCTAGCCACCTTTCCATCTATGACTTCATTCCTATCTGCCTGTGGCTTATTTCCATTAACCCGAGTTGCCGCCTAAGTCAATCAATGTGACTTACCAATCTGACCCGTTGTCCAGTCGTGAGGTTTGTCTGGGTTGAATAAGCCATTCCAAGGAGCTACATTGGTCAACGATAAGTCATGACCTTCCAACACTTACAAAATTAATTAATCTCACTAACCCGTTCTCACTACTCTCATTTGACTCTCCCAATGCATTATCACGATTGTGTCTGTTGGCTTAATCCAATATACATCGGCGTAATACTACATAAGTAATTCACATATTAACGGTTATAAAAACAGTGAAATTACATTTATTATAAATAACTGTAATAGGTATAACTGTTATATAATTAATAATTATAATTATATTATAAAATTATAATTATTAAAAAAAAAGAAAAAAAGGGGGAAGAATTTATATTTTAAAAAAAAGGGAGTATATATATAAATATAAAGAGAATACAAAGAAAAAAAAAGGCAGTAGTAAAGTCTGAAGAAAAGAGAAAGAAAGAATTATTATATATAATAAGGGAAGATTTAAAAAAATAAAATTTAAAAGAGATTTCAAGTAAAAAAGTACACTTTAAAGGAGGAAATTCGAGTTACCTTAAAAAACTCTAAGTGCATCGACAAACACAAAGAGAGTTAATTTTTGGAGGAATTCGAATATAATGACAAAAGAAAAAATGGAGACTAGTAATGAAAGGTTTCCTAAAACTTTTAATAAATGTGTTGATACACTGTTTAGAATTAAAGGATCACTCACAGGAAGAGATATTATAATCTCTATCAGTCCTACTGAAGGGAGTAATTATGTTAGTCCTAAATGTGCTAACCAATTAGTGATTCCTGAATCAAATATAATTGAAACAAACTTTGTTGACACAAGTGACAAACAATACGGCATAAATAATCTACAACTAGGTATTGGGGATTATAATTTTATCTTGCAATTTACCATGGAATCCTTATTTTATAGCGATAGTGACATTGTGTTGGGTTCACCATAGATGGAAACCCTAGGGTCATTTATCTTAAATACGAAAAAGAAGTTTTTGACATTTTCTTACGAAAGAAAAGAAATAATGTTACAAGATGTCACAGTGAAGTCGAATTCAGTAACACCGGAAGACATATTAGATATCTCAAGAGTAGTTCTTCAAGAAAGTAAAAAGGCTATCCAAAATATGCAAAAGGAAATTTGACAAAATCACAACTAACAATAATGAAGAAGTTGCTTGCCTCAAGGACCACAATGAAAAATTACTAACACAAATTAAGAAGCTGAAGAAGACAAGAAGTCGTTGGAAAACAAGGTGCAAAAACTTGTCGAAAATGAAGTATCGAAACCTTCAAATGTAAAAGTTCAAGTTGAAGAAAAAACAAACATTGATCCAGTAAATGTCACAACTCAAGAAACAGACAAGCAAGTTCCCGAAGATACAAACTTAAATGTTGCAGTTTAGACGAGGAACATTCTAAGTGAAGGTTCTGTAACCAGCTCAATAACATCCTCGCCAGAAGAAAATCAAAGAAGTAAGACCAAAAAGGTTCCCTATCGACATAAAAATCATGGGAGCAGACAACTCAACCAAGCTACGTATTCAAAATAGAAACAAGTTGATGTTTCTAAGAATACTAATGTCGGTGCAATCCACTCATGTGATAACAAGTCGTCACAGGTTTCCAGTCATCATAAGGTTCCACAGAAGATTGATTTAGGATGGTCTGATCCATTCTCAATGCGACAATTTTGTTTGCCACTTAGAGGATCATAACTATCAACAAGGATGACTGCCTTGAGATGAGAAGATATTCGTAGTAGGAAAATAAATCAAGGCCTTTCATCAACAAGCTTTGAGGACAAAGGTTTTTTAGGAGGAAGGCAATGTAATGAATAAAATAGTGTAAATAATGATTAATTAGTTTATTAGTAATTAGGCTGAAAGGGCATGTCTGATAAGACATGAAATTTCGTGAAGAGGCACCTGCCTAGGTATATAAGCAGGCCTCATTTACAATTCTCAATCATCTCAATCTCATTCATTCATACCTTTTATATAATAATATTTGTATCCTCATGGATATTTTCATATTCCAAGTGTTCTGTAGTATTTAACTTGAGAAGTAACTTTGTTCGCTTCAACATACATATACATTGGCACACATTAATACATTACCTAAAGTCCAAGGTTCAAAGGTTGGGAACGTTAATTCGGTGGCATATATTTCACGGAGAAAAACTATTATCAAATGGGTGGATGTCGGGGCTCGAACCCACAACCTCCCCCATCCCAACGGACGGGCTAACCATTAGCCCACATCATGATCCTTGTAAATTTATGTGACCGATATGTATTTATTGTCATGGGGTTTCTACAATGAGGGTTTGGAAGGGCCCAGCCCTGTAGGCCAACCCCCTCCCGAACATTCCACCAAAACCAACGGCGCGGGCAGAGTTAACTGTAAAGGTTAATGTGTTAAATGTAGGGTTAATACCCTAATCACCATTGTTATGCGCTGAGCATTTATTAATACTAGATTATCGTAAACTCGCTTAATGCGCCTTAATCCACCCTTATCCCATTTAATAATTAGTATTAATTAACTCAAAGTTTAACTTGGCGGAGTTTTAGGGGCGCCTCCAAAACTGGCGGGTTCTCCAACTTTGGCGCTCTTAACTTGAGTCTTCTCCAGATTTGGGGGAGATTTCCTGGGAAAATTTGTCTTGACCATATCTGGAGAAAATTTCGACCAATTTTGGCTCAAGAAGAGTCTTTCCTAGCAGATTGGCATGTTCTGAATCCATTGGTACATGTTGTAGAGGCATAACAGAAATTCTAAAAGTGTTTTTGTCACTTTGAAGAAAAAATAAGCCTAGAGCCACCAGGAGGGAAGACCATGCATAAATTAGCTGAAGACCAAATTGAGTGCAAGAAGAGTCATTTATGATAGATTTGGACATTCTGGACTCATTGGAGAATGTTTCTGGAGTTGTAGGTGAATTTAAACAATAATTTTTGCACTTTTGAGCTAATACAGAGGCCTAAGCCATAGAAGTTGGACCAAGGAGATGTAGCCCAGGAGGGGTGAAATCCTTCATCAAAACTCTGTGTTGATGGACCAATTGTGATGGTTTTCTGTTCTTGTTTTTGTTGTTGTTCAACATATTTATTTCGTGCTTTATGCTCTTCAATTCACTCATAAAACTCAATTAATTTACCTGTTTGACACACATAAACAACAAGGAAACCTATGTACATCAAGCATAAGACCAACAAATAAATTTTAAATTTGAAGATGAAATTAGCACAACAAAATTAACATTCATACTCAGATCAGGAATCCGGGCTGGTAACTTTCCTCCCCGCTGCCCATAACCATCCACACTTGTGTGAGTTATCACGTGCTTTACTTAGGGTTAAGCTGTGCATCCTCTTGACTCACTATAATTAATCAAGATTGAAATCATAAGCATAATTATTATGTAAATCATTTTCCTTTAGTAAATAAAGCAACAATAAAATGAGATGAAAATGATTTGTTTTCTTTTACCAGGGGGCATTACAATGGGCCTAATGGTTAAGAGCATGTGTTTCCTCCTAAGAGTTCACGGGTTTAAAACCAAAGGGGGGTAGAGTATGTATGCCTTCTTAGATTTAGTAGTCCGAGGAGGTGGGTCCATTCTCCCACAAAGAAGGGGGTCCCATACACCAATATGGTGTCTAGCTTGGTCGTGACCTTAAAATTGGATAATAATAATAATAACTTAGCCACAGAAATGGGACATTTAGATGTCAAAATAAATTTAATGGTATCTTTAATTACAAGTAAACAAAATGACTCTATGAAATGACATTTTTAAATAATAAAATAAATAAAACAGTTCGAATGAAATAAATTTCAAAATTATATATAAATGATTTTTCAAAATTATATTTAATTTTTTTATAACACACACTTTGAGAGGTGACATTTGATTTAAAATAAAAATAAAAAATCAAGTGATATTTTTAGTTATAAAATTAAATAAAAATAACTTCATAAAAATAAATTGTATAAATTCTACATAACATACATATTATATATATGTCACAGGTTCAAAACCAAATGGGTAGAGTATGTATGCCTTAATAGACTTAGCAATCAAATCACTAAGCGGAAGTGGGTCCCTTGTCCCACAAATAAGAAACTCTCATACACCAATTTGATGTTTGGATTAGCTGCAACCTTAAAATTATACACACACACACACACACACACACACACACAAATATATATACACACTTTCATCACCCATCCATATCAACATTTATATCTCTGTAACCTATAAAAATACATATTTTTACTTAGAAAAAATATAACAAACTTTTATCAAAATAAAACAAGTTTAATTTTTAATTGTTAATTTAAATAAATACAATAATTTAAATAAAATTAATTTCATAAAGCATATTTTAATTTTTATCTATATCTATGTAACTTATAAAAATACATATTTTTACTTAGAAAAAAATAATACAAACTTTTATCAAAATAAAACAAGTTTAATTTTTAATTGTTAATTTAAATAAATACAATAATTTAAATAAAATTAATTTCATAAAGCATATTTGAATTTTTCTTTTTTTTTGTGAATTTAGTAGTGCCTTGCTATTTTCTATTTATATATAAAAGAAGGTTACAAAGATAGAAAGTTTGTGGCCTCAACCTGCCCGTAGGAAACCAGGTCTATTAGCCACCTTAATGCTTTAAAAGCAAACCAAAATTGAAAAAGTCTCATTATGCTCCTTGTTTCATGCGATATCTGCCTATTAAGTCTATTATCAAAGTAACTGTTTGGACTTATAGTCCTATATGTACAGCCAAAAAACATGCTAAAGTGAAGAACCTGCTATTCATCTGAGGAATCAATTGGGGCAGGATCCTTTGCAGTGGAGCATGGCATATTAGCTTGTTGTAGTACTTGAATCTGTTTCTCCAGTCTGCCAAGACGATCATCCATTCTAGCTATGCGGTCAACAGCTTGGTATTGGGTAACCTTAATGTGTTGTAGCTGAATATCAATATCTTGCAGAAGTTCCATGAGCTTCGGTTCTGGCTTTTCGGTGTTAGGATGGAAACTATGCATTGCCTTTGCTAACAGACATTTAACAATACAGTATGTATGAACTGTTTGATTAAAAGTGACAACCTGCCCCTAGTATTTCCAGGATCAGTCACAAAGTCCAGTCTGCAGCATTATCTTCCTCGGACTGCTGAATTTCTCTGTCCCAACCTTGTATTGCCTGTCTGGTCTGTGAGGAGTTGCCAAGTGAGTAGATGGATGAGAGATTCAATAACACTTCTTCCATTGTCTTCCTTCCTCTTTTATTTTTCTTCTTTGGTGGTTGTTCCACCTTTTGTTTCCCTTTGGCAGTAGTACAGACTGAATTTCGTGTTTGCCTCTTTGACATTATGAATTGACTGAGTAGCCTGTACTCCCAGAAGAACAAAGAGCCTGGTATTGATGCGGGCGAATACCTCCAGTGTGCTGCGCGTCTGTGCGTTTCCTGCTACCAAAGATTTGTTCCCGCTGAGATGCCTTCTACCAGGCTTAATCAAATTAGTGTGACTGTTGTTTCCATCTTCCAAAGTTGATCGGCCAGGCTGGCTCACCCACCCTGCCGACTTTCTTTTAACCGTCACTTGATGCCATAAGATGACACTGGGCGGCTTGTACTGACAATTCATTAATACGCGGAAGTGGAGAATGCCACTTGGCCTGAAAAAAGGCCGGCTACTATGTCTAATGAGCACCCCGATCAAGAGATATTTGAATTTTTCATAATACACTTAGAATTTCCATTTCAACTAAATTAAATGACATTTTTCATTGTCAAAATAAATAAACCAACTGCCCGAAAATGAATTTGATGAGTTTGGTTTTATATTTAATTATATTTAAAATCTTTATAGTATTCTTCTTACTTCCATTTAGCCATAGAAATGGGACATTTAGATGTTAATATAAATTAAATGGTATCTTTAATTAGAAAGTAAACAAAGAGATTTTATGAAATGATATTTTTAAATAATAAAATAGTTTTAGTAAAATAGATTTTAAAATTATATATAAATTGTTTTTCAAATTATATTTAATTTTTATAATAATTTTATTTAAATAGATTTAGTGGTTAAAAATATATATGAATTTATAAGAAGTTGTATGTTCAAACTCAAAAATAGATAGAATATATATATATATTTCTAAATTTTAATAGTAAAATCACTAAGGTAAAAGTAGATCTCGCTTCTCTCATAACAAGGGGTTTTATACATAAATTTGATATTTAATTGTATAATAATAATAATAATAATAATAATAATAATATTATTATTATTATTATTATAATATTTATTTAAATAAATATAAATCAATTATTATCTTTACTTATAAATAAACAAATAGCTCTATAAAAATAAATAATATAAATTGTTTTTCAATATAGGGAAAGTTTTTACATTATTTTCACAACTTTCATCTGATAATTATCCAATACTTTTTTAAAGATATCAAAGTCAATTGAATAATATCTTTAGTTATTAAAGTGATTCTGTGAAAATGAATTCAATGATTTTCGCTCTAATACATAACTTGATTTTCAAAAGCATATTTTTGAAAATTTCATAATATTTTCACTATTTTCATTTAGCCATTATTCAAATGGTATATTTAAATGTTAATAGTAAGTACTAGTATTTGCACCAGTGGGTGTAAATGACACGCCGATGGCATTTCACTGATAGTGAGTAACAATGCTATGTTTTGGGACGTGGTTAAAAATTATTGGACAAAGCAGGTCTCACAAATCCATATGCCTCAATGATGGCTTGTCAGTGGCAACACAAAAAAATATTATTAAAATAATAAATTTCACAGTTGGTGGACGATGAATCTATGAACAGTGTTGTGAGGTAAAACCTCATAGAAGAACGCCTTCAACGTAATTAAAGTAAATACAATGATTTTATTAAAATGAATTTAATACAATGATTTTATTAAAATGAATTTAATAAATTTTATCATAATATATGATAGTTTATTTTTGAGTCGAGAGACTCATTGTACAACCCAGTATGAGTGGATGTATAAGTGAGAGATGTGTAATTCAGTCCATCCATTAGTCGAAATGACTTGTGCCCCTAGACAAATAATCTTGCTTATAATAAAAAAAATGAATATATTTTTCAAATATTTTTCAACAAGAGATTTAAATAAACTATTAGAATATCTATATTAACTAATTTGTGTTGATATCAACTTAATTTGTATCTATATATAGATTTTTTTTTGTTAAAATAAAATATTTTCATGTTGTATATAAAAAAATATTCAATGTCAAACTCAGTATATTGGGGCGTATGAAAAAGAAAATCAAATGCCCACCACAATCAGAAATTTCGGGCTCCATGCTAAGGACCCGTCTCTAGTAGAGTCATCATAAGACTATATGTGATGTTTGTTTTAAGTTTCGTTGTTTTGGTTAAATTTTGATTATGTATATGTCGATATGTGGAATGTCTATAAATAGTTTAATTATTCGGTCTTTATAATTCTCAGAAAATAGAGTCTTCCAGGCTAAGTTCGATAGACTTATAGTATTTAAATTTTGGATGGCATATGACTCTTATAGATGACCAACAGACCTGGTTTCCCAGCTGGGCAAGTTGAGGCCTCAACATGATTATTATGGTTGTAACTTGTTATCTTTAAATGAATGAAAAAAGAGGTATACTAAGCTTACAAAAAAAACAAATTCTTCAATGTGAATTATCAATAAAATACTTTAATACTAATTAATATTGACATATACTTAAAAATATAATAATAATAATAATAACCATTTTAATGTGGGAAACAATTATGTATATATCATAAAAAAATAAGTTTTTATGGTTAAAAAATTTATTTGGTCCTATATATACTATATATAGAATTCAAAAATACAATTTAAATAATGAAAAATTACACATTGTATTTTGCATTCTAAAGTGAATAAATTTGATTTCTCTCTCGACTCATGTCAAATTTATACTTAAAATGAATCTATGCTGGTTAAATATATTTGAAAAATTTATTGCCTTTGATCTTTAGTAACTTATAGAACTAATTTATAAAGTATATAAATTTAAGAAAATTTGAGTAGTCAAAACCACTTAAATATCATACCTAACTTAAATCACACCCACCCTTATCACTTTTAGATTTTTCATTGTCTTCTTTTTAATATATATATAATCAAATTCGTATCACTAAAGCCATTCAAAACCAATTATATTAACAAAATTTAAGACCCTTTTTGAATTTTTATCATAATCTCACCGCTTTTAATTAACTATGACATATTAATACAAATAACTTAATCAATATCATATAATCTCAAGATTCTTCGTGCTTTGCTATACTAGTATTCAGTGAGGCTTTGATCTTTCATACAAAGAGTCAAAATCTAAAATCCTATGGTCGATAAACCCAAATCTCAATGAAAAATAATGAGGGTATCACACTAAGAAACATATGAGCATCGAATTCGGAGATACTTACGTGAGAAGAATTCCGTGGCAACGAGAGAATATATTCAGATGGTGCCGATTTTGACAAGGTTGTGGCTTATATTCATTGCGCTACACTTTCTTGCAGTTAGCGTGATTCTTTGTAGATTAAATTCAAGAAAGATATTTGGTGTATGATAGCAATGTCTAGCTATTATTCCATGGCACTGGGAATGAATTTTTTTTTAAATGTATAGATCCAAGTCATTGTGACCATGAGAACATGGTATGTATAATGCCATGGCCATGTTATGAATTCATCCTAGAACATGGCCACTTGCTTTCATTTTACGCTATGTTAAACGCTATATTGCCTTATGCTTGTGCCCCCATAGGGACCATGTCTGGGGAAGGGGAGATGCCTTTGACATAGGGAACCATGGATAAAGAATTGAAGGCGGGGAACCCAAAACCTTAATATATATATACATATTGTATATATCGAAGATAGAATATATGTTCAGTGGGCACAAAAGTATTCCCCCACCCATATGGGCTTCTCGCTTTCTTAGGAAAAGCGTAATCTATATTTAATCATCTCCGACCTAAGTGGGCTTTGATGAGGTTTCTTAAAAGCATCTTTTTGGCACACTAATATAATCTTTTATCTAAAATTCAACATGCATAGCTCATGGTTTGTTTCTTCTCTTTAGATGCCCCATGCCTATACCACCACAATTGTGGGTTTCTATAGGCTTAAGGATGCAACTGGCCCCATTTGCTACTAATTTATTTTCTTTGACAACTTCTTGGTTTCTTTAGCCTCAGATAGGGTGGGCCCATGCTACTAATTTATTTCCTTCAACAACTTCTTGGTTTATGCAACCAAAGCAAGATGGGATGGGCCAACATTGCCAGATTGTACATTGCCTTGCTCTAAGCATGTCTGTCCCCCTTCTTGATTCCTTTGTTCTACGAATGGACATGTGGCAATGTTCCCCCCACTTCTCACCTACATATCTCCGACTTTAGAATTTAAATATGCTATAATGTTAAGTCCACTTCTCCATTATTCAATTAATTAAAAATTAAGTACTAAAAAGTTAATGGCCTCTCTTACTTCCATGCAATTTTGTAATGTGACATTTATATTATAATTTGATTACCTCTTTTTGTTACATTTTAAATACAAATAGAGATCACCTTTTGTTTTTTTATAATATTCTCATTTTAAGTCAACATTTACAATATTACTTTTACTTTACACGAAAAGCCATACAATTCGGACTATGTTTTAGGTAAATAGGAGAAATTTGGATACTATTTTGGGAAAAACTAAATATTTATGTTCTATTTTATATGTATGATTTTTAAATTAATGTAATTAAATTTGTGATTTTTAAAATTTTTGTTGAGTAATAATTATGACTCTCAAGCCCTTAGAGATGAAATGCCTCATTGTCCCATAATTATTATGTCATTCAATATGAAGGGGTTGGGAAATCACCTTAAAATGGATTTCTTTTAGACATTTTATTTAGAGACGTGTTTTTTATTATACTTATTCAAGAGACAATGGCTTGTGGGGATAAAGCAAAGAAACATTTTCCTCAGATGTGTATGGGTTGGATGTTCTGTTTGATTGATGCCATTGGTTAATTAAGGAGTCTAGTGGCACTATGGGATCTCCCTGTTGTTAAATTCCAAGCTTTTAAAACTTTTGCTTGTATATTCCTCACAATTTTTTTTTTTGTAAATAAGGTGGGACTGATTCTATTAAGAGCATATAGTACAAAAGTAATTACAATCTAGAGAAGCAGGAGACCAGGAGATCATGAGGAAATCAACGATCAACCACGGTGCCAAGATGCTATCAAGAGAACAACAAAGAGGAACAATAAGAGAGACAAGGGAAGCTCAATGAGACAGACAACATACGCTACCTAGAGTGGGTAGAATCCACCAAACGACTTTTCTTTCCTTTATTTTTGGTGACTTTGATCCAGCCGTCAAGGGACTGGTGGGATGAAATCATTTATTTGAAGGTTGTTGCTGATCAAATGAAGAGAATCTTTGTCCGAGTTGGAGGAGGTGGATCCATGAGAACGCTTCTGGAGATTCATGGAGGTGGGTCTTTTAGGGATTACCGAGGATTGCGCTTGCTTTTGTGTTGCATCATCCTCATTTGAGTCCATCTCATCTTCATATGAGCTGGAGGACTCGATGACATTCTTGGGGGGCAGATCACAGGGTTTCCAGCTTTTATCTTTAGATTTACGTGTGCTTCTTTTCTTTTGGGCGAGGAAAGAAGCACAGGAGTTCTGAAGATGCCCAGTTTGATGGAAATGCCGGCAGCAAAATGCAATGTTCTCATAGTCTAAGGTATGTGACTAGAGGAAATATCCGACTTTGGGAATGATTTGGATAGGTAATTCTTTGTTGATATCAATTTCATCACAAATTTTGGAGTAGGTGTAGATACCCTTCACCCATATAGAGGTATCGATTTCCAGAAAACGTCCCAGAGTGTTTCCAATGCTTTGGAAGATAGAAAGGTGCCAAAGATGACTTGGTAAGTTTGGAAGCTCACCCAGATTGGAAGTTTGGTGATGACGCTATGGAGGGATCGAAGTCTAGAAACTAGGGGGTAAGGAATAGCCCCACTTTTTCCCATAACCATGGACCACCAGTAAGGGCCTTCTAGTAGTCCTCACTGTGAGGGAAAATGACGATGAAGAAGCCTTTTAAACATAAAATAACCTTGCAGTTGATGGTCCAAGTGGAGTGAATATGCTTGTATAGATTTGTTGAGCTAGGCCAGAGTTCATTCAAGCGGCAGATGAAGGCTTTCTTTGCAAACAGTTGTTTCCGGTCTTCAAGATCTAGGTGGGAGATCTCAACAAAGGGCACTTCTTCCATTTTATCTACCATAAAAGGCTTGGAAGCCTCTGCGGGTAGAGCAGCCTGTTTGGGGGCATGTGCATAGATGAAATCCCTATAAGAGAAGCCATTTCCTGCTGAGGGCTGCCCTTTAACACCTCCCCATAAACAGAGGGAAAGAATCACCCAAGCATCTTTTTCAATGTTGTAAAAGGAGAGAGGAAAAGGGTCCTGGAATTGTTTACCTGCATGTAGAAGTCACAGAGAAGAGGAGGGAATCCCCAGCTGGAGTTCAGTGGCCTTTGAGAGGTGTGTAATCAGATTTGTGGAGTGCACCCACAGTAGCAAGGTTTTACCATTTAACAGAGTAATATGGATCTGAAAAGAAGGGGGCGGACGATTTGGGGGTCCATGGTTGCGATAGCATAATAACAAGTTGGGACTTGATGGTTCGCTGCATTGTAGGGATGACTTCTTGCAATCCTTGAATTTATTTGTCGAAAGTTAGCCCAGGGATGAAGTTTTTGGGGGAGCACGACGGCGAGGTGGGCAGAGGGGAAGCTGGCGTAGTCAGGAGGTGACTGAGCCGGCCTGGAACAGACTGCACCAGTCAGTCGCACAACTTGACCTTTCGCGAGAGTTTTTTCGTGGTGCAGCGGGCCGAGGAGAAGACTTGAAACGAGCTGCAGGGGTGCAAATGAACTTTGATTGTTAGAGGTGGACATTCCTTAACGCGACGACAGTGGGCTGAGGAAGATATTTCTTGCAGAATGCATGGGAACTATTGTCCTGCAGTGATTGGAGGATGTGGATTTTGTTAGCGCCCAGAGGGGCAGAAAGGAGATGTGTCGATGCATCAGTTGATGCATCCAAAAATCCACCGCATCAGCGAGGGAGAGAAGGTTCGGCCTGTCGTTGATCGCCATGAGCAGCTGGGTCAAATGATGTCGAGGGGGCAACAGGGCAGCTCGGAGCAGAGAAAACCCTAGAAGCCATCGTCCGATCGAGAATTTTTTCTCGATTCACTATAAATTTTTATTCTGTTATGAAAAATTCTATATTCCTCACAAGTTACTCTAGGGGACTATGCATCATTTTCATATCCTTAATGTATATGCTCCATATGATGCTAGAATGGATTTTTGGGACCGACTAGGCAGATGCAACATTCTTAAGATCACATCCCTCATTTTAGCTAGGCACGTAAACCAGAAGATGACATCGGATGAAATATGGGGGGTGAAAAGAAAAATGGATAATATGGGATCATATTTCAAAGATTTTTTTGGGTCGAATCATCTGGTGGATGTTAGGTTGAATCCAATTCTCCCCACCTAGTGTAATGGGCATTTTGGTAATGAAGGAATTTCCAAAAGACTGGATCAATTTATGGTCCATGAAAATATGTTGGAAGAGTTGGGTATGATGTGCTCTTGGGTATCCTTTGTGAATATGTATGATCATGTCCCTATTTTATTACAATTAAGGGGTTCAAATGTGGGGATAGGTATCCCTTTAAACTCAACCATTCATGGATAAAATATCCTGAATTTTATCGAATGGTTATGGATTTTTTGCCAAAATTAACAATTCATAAGGAGGTTTCCTATATGAAGGGATTAACTCGAAGCTTAGTAAGCTTAAAATGTTGGTATGATGATGGGTCAAGAGGAAAAATAGAAGTCATCCCATTGAACTAAAGTATATTGATCGACAAATTGGGGACTATGTAGATCCCAATCGACTGGACTACTTCTCTGAACATTTAAAGCAACAGGTTTTAGAGCTAGAAGGTTGCAAAAGGCCGATTCTCAAACATCAAGAAGATGAATGGTAGCTCAAAATCCGCGCCATTTTAATCCTAGTAGGTAATTAAAATACCAAATTATTTCATAATTATGCTTCTCATCGAAGGCGTTAAAACATGATTTGGGACTTGGAGGATACAGAGGG
This sequence comes from Pinus albicaulis, assembly GCA_034641835.2. Lineage (NCBI taxonomy): Eukaryota > Viridiplantae > Streptophyta > Pinopsida > Pinales > Pinaceae > Pinus > Pinus albicaulis. Next base: position 260,374,784 of record CM076570.1, read on the forward strand.
TCGCCATATACATACATTGTAATATCTGCACGAGTTAACCATGAAACATTTTGGCGACTTGTATGGGGTGCGTGAGGGGATTGACATTGACAGTTAATTATAGATTATTCAGTAATATCCTAACATGTTATATGCTTATGATAATGATAAGAATGGGAGGCCGATCACTTATAAGGAATTGGCATTGGTCCTTAAATATTTCGCCAAAGATAAAATTCCTAGCCTGGATGGTTGGCCTATTGAAATGTTCATACATTTTATGGATCTGATGGGGCATTAGAGAAATTTTGAGGTAAAAAATGGGTCTCAAAACAAAAATGTACAAAAAAATTAGCTTTATAAAAACCAATAAAATTCAATATGATGATGTCAACCATGGGGTATGATTCATCATTTTTGGAGTAAAAAGGTAAAAAGATAAAAAAAAAAAAACTACTTTTTCAACTTCTCTCCCTACAATTTTACTCAAATTTCAAGTAGGAGTACTTTTTGGATGCAAAATTTAATTTTTCATCGAAGGAGTACCTATGTTGTATATTTTCGATGGACACTACTATATGAAAAATGTGAAATACATGAAAAACATGAATTTTCATGTATTTCACTTTTTTCATGCAGTAGGGTGCATCAAAAGTATGCAACATGGGTACTCCTTGGATACAAAATTAAATTCTACATCCAATGAGTGCTCTAGCTTGAAATTTGAGTAAAATCATAGGGAGATAAGTTGAAAATACAAGTTGAAAAAATAGTTTTTCTTTTTACCCTCCAAAACTTGATGAGGTAATATAATCTTATTTTATTATTTCCACTATTATTTTATAATATTCCTTAGGAGGCCCATTCTAGACTTCAAAATTTCTCTAATGATGGATCTATTGTAAGTTGTTGAAGAATCGAGGAAGAAATATCAAATATCTGGTGTCCCCAATTCCACTTTTATTACTTCGATACCTAAAGTTTTCTAGGCTAAATCTTTTGTGGATTTTAGGCCTATCTTATTGTGTAACATCATTTATAAAATAATATCGAAAGTTATTGCATATCAAATCAAGGATGGTGTGTCAAGACATATTTCTCGAACAAATTGGGTTTTTGAAGAATAGACATATTCAAAATTTTGTTTCCATTTCCCATGAATATAGTCACACAATCAAGTCGAAGAATATATATGCCTTGTTGCTAAAATTAGACTTACATAAGGCTTACGATTGTGTTTATTGGGTTTCCTAAGGTTGATATTACACAAAATTGGATTATCGGTGGCTGTGGTTGAATAGATTATTTCTTGTATTTATTTAGAAAAAAATTCCATAATTATCAATGGGGTTCCAACAAAATTCTTTCGAGCCACCAAGGGATTATGGCAAGGTTGTTCCTTATCCTCTTTATTATTTTTTCTACTCATCAATGGGACGAGTCAGATGATCTCCAAGTATAAACAACTGGGTCATTTTTCTGGGCTCCAGATCACTAGGGCTACGTCCATCTCCCATCTCATTTTTATGGATGATGTTCTTATTCTTGGTAATGCATCGAGTGTTGATTGTACCTATTTACACCAAATTATCTATTCTTTCAACCCCACTTCTAATTTATAAATAAACTCTACAAAATATGTTCTCTTTGATGCAACACAAAAGTGTGCAGATGTTCAGGTGATTGCGACTGTTTTTAAAGTTGAAGTGGTTCCTTTAGATTCTAGTTTCAAATATCTGGATTCATTTTGAAACCAAACAACTATGGTATTCATGATTGGTGTTAGTTGATCAATAAGTTTGAATGCAGATTTCACAACTCATGGTATAAGTGGTTGTCCATTGGTGGTATATAGTTATGGTTCAAACTGTCATTCAAATAATTTCAGTATATTAGATGCACATGTACATATTACTGCTCTCCATTGTCAAGAAAATTAATTCTATGATTTCTAATTTTATTCGGGTTGGCTCCTATGATACTAAAAAAATACATTTTACTAGGCTAGAGGATATTTCTAAAGACATTGAGGACGGGGGTTGGGGTATTATGGACATTGAAAAATTTGGTTGGGCTTTGGGGGTAAAAATATTGTGGAGGCTTTATCTGGTGCTGGTATATGGCATTATATATCAAGGAGAAATATATTAAAAACAAATCCCTATCATAATGGATTAAATAGGGGACCAATTCCCTCGTCTCCATTGTCAAGCAAATCAATTCTATGATTTCTAATTTTACCTAGGTAGGCTCCTCTGATACTAAAAAAATACATTTTACCAGGCTAGAGGATATTTATAAACAGATTGAGGACTAGGGTTGGGGTATTATGGACATTGAAAAATTTGGTGAGGCTTTGGGGGTAAAAATATTGTGGAGGCTTTATTTGGTGTTGGTATATGGCATTATATTATCAAGGAGAAATATATTAAAAACAAATCCCTATCATAATGGACTAAATAAGGGACCAATTTCCTCGTCTCGACATCATATATCTATAATGGGTTGATGGAAATTAAGAAGTGGTTAATGTGAAATTTTCATAGGTTGATTAGGGATGGTTCTATTGTGGAGATTGGTTTGGACCCTATTATTGGGTTTATTGGTGGCCATATTTTGTCTTCAAATCTCATTTGACATATCCATAAATTGACATCCATTATATCACTCAGATCCATATGGACACTAGTACATATAGTCAATATCCTACTTGGATTCGCTCAAGGGATTTGGGTTTAATGAGGCTTTAGTTGTGGAATGGGGTCAATATATTCAACATCTAATTCTAGTTAGTATTTCCCTAGATGATCATGGGGATAATTTTGGGATGGGAATATTGTTTAGGATAAGGTCTAGGTCAAGGAAGCATACAACTTCACCACAAGATCGTTGTTGTGTGTGGGGGTATGGGTTGGTTCCATAAAATTTGGCAATGAAATCTCCCCCTCAAACTAAAGTGTTTTGGTTGGTGTTACACAGTAATTTGTCACCGTCCTTACCATTCCCCGTCCCGCACAATGGAGGACCCATTCCGTGACCTGTGAACATTGTCATGCTTTGAAAACATCATCAATGCATCCCTCTGAACATGAGTTTTATTTTCCCTTGAGACATCTCCTTGCAAAATTCATGAAAAACAGCTCTTTTTGCATTGGCGCGGGTAGACAGTTCAGTGCTCGCACCAATCAGGGAAATCCTGTAAAGAGGTCGCGCCACTTGGCGCTCTGTCATAGAGCAGCAATCGCGCCACCCATTTTAGGGACTGTTTTTTAAATATGGATGGAGGAAGTTGAGTTCAAACAAACTCACAACCATTGCCTATCTTGAGTTGGGAGGTTTGGCTGCGGGAGTTCTATGGAAGGGAAGTAGTTTTGCCACCTTCCATGGAACCTTCCTTGTTGATAGGGCCAATCCCATAATAATAGGGATCCCAACTCCCTCCTTCTCCATCTATAAAAGCCTGCTCAAATCCATGGCAAGCTAGTCTTGAAGTGCCTAAGCTCTGAATCTCCATATTCCCAAGAGCCTTTGTGTTGTAAAGCACCCTCTCTTTCCCTTAAGGCTGACTCAAGTAAGGAGACCATTGTCACGAGACTGTGGAGAGGTTTTCCCTTTCCTTGGCGAGCTTTGCGAGACGTGGACGACTGGAGACCCGTCCGAAGGAGACCGCGACGTCAGAACTTGGTTGTAATCTTTCTTCGCTGGTTATTTAATAGATGATTATGATTATGGTTCCACTCCGTTTTCCATCATGTTAATGCGAGTAATGTCCTTTTTGACTGATGTTTAGTTACGTATGCTGGTTTCTACGCTTGTATCTGTTCGTTTCTTCCATGTGCAGGTGTTCATCCGCGGAGATCGTGGAAGGATTGTGATCTGCCTAGCTTGAGGAACGGGGACGCTTCTTCTTCATATCCTAGCGTTGGAATCCAGGTAGGCTCTTATCTTCAGCCTTTTCATTCGTAATTAGGAACCTGCGTCATGACATTGTTTGTTTGTTGCTAGACCCCTGCTGGGCTAGTAGGGATCGCCTCTGTCCGCAGAGGGGATTTACCTCCTCAACAAATTGGCGACTCCACTGGGGATCGTCCGGATTTCATTGTCTCGTTTTAATTGTCTCGTTTTGATTGTTTCACGGTTTTCCTTACTTGGTTAGCCTTCTGGGCTGGGTTCTTTTTGTGTTTTGGCCTTTGGTTCAGCCTCAGAGGATCAGATCTGACCTCTGTTTTTCTGAATTTTCATCTTTTCATGGTTGGCTTGATTGGCGCGGTTTATAGCCTGACAGTCGCGCCAATTGGCGCAGGTTGCCAGTTCATTACTCGCGCCATCCCCTGTCTGGCGCGGATTACAGCCAGACAGTCGCGCCATTTCCTGTAGGTGGTAGGGTTATCCTTGTTCGGAAGTTTATTTTGGTCAGTACTTTGCTTCTGGGTTTGTTTTAGATTCAGCTTGAAGTGGGAAGTCTGGTTTTGGTTGGGAGAAATTCTTTGTTTTTTCATTTTCAGGAATTGGCGCTTGTTGTCAGTTAGCAACCCGCACCAATTGGCCATTGGCGCTAGTTGTCCATGTACAAGTCGCGCCACTTGGCGCTAGTTGTCAATGTACAAGTCGGGCCAATTTCAGGATGTGTGAAATTTGAAGATTTTTTCCCTAAATCCTTCACTAGTGTGTCTTTCCCTTCCGGCCTTTCCGCTGTATGAGCATAGATTACATTGCTCATTGTTTGGGATGTCTTCTTTTCATGATTGCTTGATGTAAAAGGGAATGAATGCCTTGTTTTGATCTCATTCTTTGAAAGTCCTCTTTGTGTTTTGTCAACTTTTGAGGAATTTTGTTACAAAGTGTTTTGAAACAACGATTGCATTCTTAGTGTTTATTTACATCTCTTTTGCATTCATCCTTCATTAAGAAGCTTTGCGTTTATTTAGTTTTCGTCTCAAAGCGTCCTTTTCGTTAAAATGCATTAGATCACATTGCATTGAAGAGTATTTTGAGATTTATCATTGAACTTAGATCACAATTGTTTAATGATTGAAAGCTTAAAATCGCTATGAGTGCATTCTCTTTCATTGAAAGCATGCATTAAGTAGATTCTCACTTCATCGAAAAATGCATTGAGTGCATTCTTATCATTTGAAAAGAAAAAGGAAATTGTGCATAGATTACAATTGCATAGTTTTCGGAAAAAAGAATTTTGCATAGATTACATTGCATTATTCGCGTCGTTGAATGTTTGAAATTAATTTCGGATAGTGAAAGTCATCTAATTTGGAAAAGTTTCGTTTTCAGTGTTGTTGTTTTTGCATCATTGTTTGAAGCTCTTCCCTTAACTAGATAGCATTCATCGAATTGAAAGTTTTCTTTTCTCATGTAGCTTTGCATTTAGGCGTCTTTTGAGACACTACATACGATAGGGCCTGGAAATTGAAACTTAATTGAAGATCAACTGTAAAATTTATTCAATTAACCTAAGGCAACATTGGAACCTAACGAAACATATTTAGAAGGTCTAGGCTAGAGACGTGTTCCGGCGTCGTTAAACCTAGCAGCTGTCGTTCGCCTGTCGGCTTTAGACAGCACTAGTCCGGACTTGCGCTCCCCGTACCGTCGCGTATATAAAGGGAGACCCCTCTAGGTTTTCAATCCTTTATCCACAGGAAGCCGAGTCTGCCGCCCTATACCCGTGATACACCGAACACAGCATTCGGGGAGACTACCTGCACGTACGGAAAGTCCTTCGTCGATTTCTGTTTCATTATTGAAACCAAGGTGTATATTGCAGTTCACGGATATTTGGTTCACCCTTTGTGCCTAGTTTTTCCTGAGCAGTCATTTGGTCTTTTCTGACTCCCTAAACTTGAAAAGACCGTCAAGCGCTTGTCCTTTCACGCTTGTGTCAACTCTGAAAGAGATAGAGTCATCTTTTTATCGTTTCTTGACTCTTAAAATATGAAACGGTAGAATTTCTTACTTTCCAATGTGGTAAAATTAATCACCCACGATTACACGCCCGGTTAGATATTGCTTGTTGGCCGTTTGATCGTGTGTCTTAACTCTTTTTTCGGCCCGTGTGTGGTTTTGAGTTTTGATGGCAACTTTTTCAGAGTTTACCAACCAAGGAATCCCTTCAGAAGGGAATCCTGGTCATTTTCCTCCTTTTGGAAATGTTGGTGCTCCTTACATGGTGACGTTGTCCCTTCCTGGGTTAACTGTTGGGTTGCCTGTTTGGTTGTTCTCAACCTCTGTTGTCCCGAATGTCTCCACTACTGTTCAATCAGTTCCTCCACCTGAACAACCTCATGTTGATTCCAGGGTGGACCTCTCCCCTTCTTCGCCTGTTTCTGCGTCCTCCTCTTCTACTTCACCTGGTGAAAGTCTGGATTCAAGTAACCAGGTGGCTAAGAAGAAGAAGAAGAAGACAAAGAAGAAGAAGTATGATAAGCGAGAGGCTAAAAGTGCAGCCATTGTTTCTGAGATATCTCCTCTTGATAAACCTTCCAACCCTCCACGGAAAGTCAAGTTCCCTTGCATGTTGTGCACGGGAGACCATCTTCTTCGAGACTGCCCTGACATCCCCAAGGTGCTCGAAGCATGGTCCGACGGCCGTCTGCCGTTGCCTTTGACTTCCAGGAGTCAAGTTGGGGGCACGTCTTCAGCTTCTGTTGATAAGGCTCCTAAGAAGCAGGGTAAGATCACCAATCCCTGTAAGTTGTGTGAAGGGCACCATGCCATTCACCTTTGTCCTTATATGGATGAAGCCAAGCGAGTCTTGGACAACCCAGTCGGTTCTACGCCGCGCCTTCCACCTGGTTATAATCGGCTTTCTTCGAGTCCTCTACCAGCTGATCCTATGATTGGTCAAAAGTCATCCTTGGTCGATCCTCACATTCAAATTCAGAATCAGGTCTTCGACCGGCCATTGGTCGTAGGATCGGTTGGCCCAACCCGTCCCCGCGGTGCCTGGGTCTTTCTGGCAAGTGGATCTCCGCCTATGTTCTTGTGTTTCTTGGAGTTCCTCGGTTTGAGCTTCTCATCGTGTCTCAAAAAGTTGTATACACTCTAAAACGATGGAGTTGGGAACGTCCTCGGCATGGAGATGGAGGGTCCTTGGAAAATGTGTTCTCCACCCAAGCTGTCTTCGGGGAGAAGACCTTCGCTTTGTCGATGGCGCTTCTCAAGGTAGTTTGGTCGCTTCCTTTGACTGGAATCGATTTGCAGGATTTCGCCTTCTGTCTTATGTGCCTTTCGAGATCACAGTACAGGCTCTTGGTCTAGTTGTACCCAGCACCATTATAGACAGTGCCCTCTTGTTGGTAAATAATAACTACACAGCAAGCATACCCATTGCTTGCTTGCTGTTACGCAGAATCTGTTGACATTCAATAGAAGAACGAGTCAACCGTTGGGGATCCTTCCAAGGTTACCCGTTACTTTGGGAGGCAAAACTGTCCATATGGACGTGATGGTTGTCCCAGGCCCCTTGGATTTCAATCTGCTTTTGGGGCGTGATTACACTTATGCCATGGGAGCACTTGTCTCCTCCCTCTTTCGCGTGATGTGCTTTCCACATGAAGGACGCATCGTGACCATTGATCAGCTGTCGTTCTTTGGTCCTACTGTGGCAACTGGTCCGCCATTACCCCCTCCTGGTTTTTATCCACCCGTTGTATCTGCCCCACCGCAGGTCAACTACGTGGCTACCTACCCCGTGCCTGTACTCAGTGACGATGCTGTCGTGCATAGTGTGCTGGGGGCATTGGGTCCTGATTTCCAAGATGTTTTTCTCCCTCCTGGTGTGGAACTCTTGGAAGTATCTCCTTCTTTTTCATTTTGATGTAAGTCGGTCGGAGCAAAGTTCCTTGTCTTGTGTCAAGCTCCTTAAAAAATGAAACAAGGTTGTCGGAGCAAAGTTCCTTGTCTTGTGTCAAGCTCCTTAAAAAATGAAACAAGGTTGTCGGAGCAAAGTTCCTTGTCTTGTGTCAAGCTCCTTAAAAAATGAAACAAGGTTGTCAGAGCAAAGTTCCTTGTCTTGTGTCAAGCTCCTTAAAAAATGAAACAAGGTTGTCGGAGCAGAGTTCCTTGTCTTGTGTCAAGCTCCTTAAAAACTGAAACAAGGTCGTCAGAGCAAAGTTCCTTGTCTTGTGTCAAGCTCCTTAAAAAATGAAACAAGGTTGTCGGAGCAGAGTTCCTTGTCTTGTGTCAAGCTCCTTAAAAAATGAAACAAGGTTGTCGGAGCATGGTTCTTTTCCTGTGTCAAGCTCCTTAAAAAATGAAACAAGGTCGTTGGAGCAGAGTTCCTTGTCTTGTGTCAAGCTCCTTAAACCATGAAACAAGGTGTCTTGAGGATAGTTCTTTTAATGTGTCAACCTCGTTAAAATAATGAAACACGTTTTTGTTCAATTCGAGTCTTTGATCAGATCTCGTAAAATCCCAGTCGAGTCTTTCTTAGATCTCGTAACTTGAACCTTCACTCCATCTGCCTTTCATATGGATTGAAGCTTGGGGGGCATGTACCTCGAATTGAGTCACCATGCTGGGGGCATGTTTACTTTTTCAAGCATAGTTTGTTTCCGTTTCAAGCTTGTGTAAAAATGAAACCGGTTTCAAGCATAGTTTATCTTTGTTTCAAGCTTGTGTAAAAATGAAACCAACTTCAAGCAGAGTTTCCTGATTTCAAGCTTGTGTAAAAATGAAACCTTTCCCTTTACCCCTTGTGATTGCCATTTTATCAGCCTGTTTTTGCCAGATGAACCTTGGTTTTCTCACTCCATCGTCACTATCTGCTTGGCCGATCATATGCCTTCACTTGGTTGTTTTACCCGTTCCTGAGGAACCGCTGTGATGAGTGGTCTTATTAGCCAGCCTCTTGACCTTTATCATGTTTTGAGCAGTTCCACCATTACCGGAACCAGTTGCTACCCCTTATACCACTCGTTCCTCCAGGAAGAGTCATCTTTCAGCTCTTTTCTGACTCTCTAAATATGAAAAGATTGCCGAGGCCCTTGTCGTTTCGATCTTGTTAAAATGGACACGATTCGACATCTACCCAGTATACGTTTACCCCTTTTTCGGGCTGGGATGGATTGATTACGAAAAAGGAATACCCTAGCCTATCGCGACTAGGAGGTTTTCTCGGATATTGTTTTCTACCTTTTCGGATCTGAGGAAATATTTACGAAAAGGGACCTGTGGAGTTTACTTTTCTGCTGTCTTTTCAAACTCTCTAAACATGAAAAGACGTCGAGTTCTCCCTTTGTCAGACTCGTTAAACCCTGATGACATCGGATCCAGTCGAAATGACGTTCTCCGAGTTCCTCCTTCCTAGGACTCGTTAAATGTACTAGGATGGATTCGCCCGAAGGGCGGACTTATATTACAAGCATATGCTATCCCCTTCAAGCTTGTTATCAAAAATAATTGGGGTACTCGCCAGAAATGGTGGGGGAAAAATGGAACCATCGTCGTTGTCGTCGGCAGTATGTCGCTCTTGAACATGGCACTTGTATGCATTCGTGTCGGGTTGGGGACATCTCATCTCGTTGTTTCACTTTGCTTCCATGGGTTTGGGTAATCTCTTTTGACCTCTCATCTGTTCAACACCTTGTGTCACCATGACCTACGTACGGTGATGTCAAATACTGCCAAGTCCACTGTCATGCCATTTATATGTTCAAGAGAAGTTGGTCTCTGCAAATATCAACCTTCCTCTGTTTCTCATACGATCCTGATTCACAACAAAAACATCATGTTCCTCTGTCTCGTGTCGATGATGTGGGAAACATTATGGCCCACCTTCGATCAAGGTCACTTCCTGTCGACTTCAACTCATTATCCGGGAAGCTGATCTAGATACTCCCTTATGGTACCTTGGAGCCTGCATGCCTCAATGGCAGGTTCGTTGCATTCGACGTGAGGTTTTCATCATTGGCCTCCGATCGAGTGATTCTACGGGTGTTCGACACCAGCTCATTGATTCACATGCCGTAGATTGTACCTGTAGTACCTTGAGGACCATTGTCATTAATGGTGGTACCTCTCGCGTCTGTTAACAGCTTTCATCATTGGCTGGTAATCAGACGATGTTCTCGCATGTTCGACTTCAGCCCATTTATTCACATGCTTGGACTTGTACTGTGTTCGGGTCGAGATGGAGCGCAAGACCACAGATTGTCTTGTTGTAATCCGGTACACGGTGTGGATTATTATCATTATGTACATGACTCATTGATTGGATGGCTGCGACCATACCTGAGTCTATTTGTTTGATCTTAGTTGGATGGCTGCGCCCATACCCTAGATCCGGATTATAGCATACTCTGTTTCGGATGGCTGCGTCCATACCATATATATACATCATGTACTTGAGATATCAGTTGTATCTTTCTGCGCAGGTTTTCCGACGGCGGGCCTTCGGTTGCACATGTTCTCGTAAAGCATTTCACCCCTCTCACTCTCGGGCCTCATACTTTAGGGGGCATCTGTTACACAGTAATTTGTCACCGTCCTTACCATTCCCCGTCCCGCACAATGGAGGACCCATTCCGTGACCTGTGAACATTGTCATGCTTTGAAAACATCATCAATGCATCCCTCTGAACATGAGTTTTATTTTCCCTTGAGACATCTCCTTGCAAAATTCATGAAAAACAACTCTTTTTGCATTGGCGCGGGTAGACAGTTCAGTGCTCGCGCCAATCAGGGAAATCCTGTAAAGAGGTCGCGCCACTTGGCGCTCTGTCATAGAGCAACAATCGCGCCACCCATTTTAGGAACTGTTTTTTAAATATGGATGGCGGAAGTTGAGTTCAAACAAACTCACAACCATTGCCTATCTTAAGTTGGGAGGTTTGGCTGCGGGAGTTCTATGGAAGGGAAGTGGTTTTGCCACCTTCCATGGAACCTTCCTTGTTGATAGGGCCAATCCCATAATAATAGGGATCCCAACTCCCTCCTTCCCCATCTATAAAAGCCTGCTCAAATCCATGGCAAGCTAGTCTTGAAGTGCCTAAGCTCTGAATCTCCATATTCCTAAGAGCCTTTGTGTTGTAAAGAATCCTCTCTTTCCCTTAAGGCTGACTCAAGTAAGGAGACCATTGTCACGAGACTCTGGAGAGGTTTTCCCTTTCCTTGGCGAGCTTTGCGAGACGTGGACTACTGGAGACCCGTCCGAAGGAGACCGCGACGTCAGAACTTGGTTGTAATCTTTCTTCGCTGGTTATTTAATAGATGATTATAATTATGGTTCCACTCTGTTTTCCATCATGTTAATGCGAGTAATGTCCTTTCTGACTGATGTTTAGTTACGTATGCTGGTTTCTATGCTTGTATCTGTTCGTTTCTTCCATGTGCAGGTGTTCATCCGCGGAGATCGTGGAGGGATTGTGATCTGCCAAGCTTGAGGAACGGGGACGCTTCTTCTTCGGATCCTAGCGTTGGAATCCAGGTAGGCTCTTATCTCCAGCCTTTTCATTCGTAATTAGGAACCTGCGTCATGACATTGTTTGTTTGTTGCTAGACCCCTGCTGGGCTAGTAGGGATCGCCTCTGTCCGCAGAGGGGATTTACCTCCTCAACAGTTGGCTAGCTTGCCAGATCAAAATACTTACTTGGAACAATTAATGCAGACGTGGATACATAGGTCCTTACAGGTGCATATTATGTTTACAGGCTTAGGAGGATGTGGCTCATATATTTCTCTCTTGTCCTTTTTCTATTTCCATTTGGTATGGTGTTTTAAGCATTTTAAAACTTATGAATAGTTGGAATCAGACGCCTTTGGAAGCTTGAATCTGTGATTGGAAAAATGTGTAGGTTTTAACCCTGAACATAAATTATTTACACACGAATCTTATAACAGAAAATAAACAATAGCGAGAGCATAAAACATAAAACAGATAAACAGAGAGATTTTCCCCTGGATCCCAAATCGGGACGACCAGCTTGATTTTTCATTATATTCCTTTTAGTGTTACAACACATATATATATATGCCGAAGCATACATAAACCCCAATCCATTAACCCTGGATTAGAACATAACCGTAGTTCCCTTGACCGGATCTACAAAATACCAGGGGTCGAAAACCATCGTACCGAAAAAACCATGTGAAAACTCATGCACAAAACATGGGTGGGTCCACATATGGGTGGGTCCACATATGATAGGGGGGGCTGCCACCCCCCTTGTGACCCCCCTGCTGCGCCCGGCGCAACGTACAGCGTGTGGGGCTAGTCGTGGAAATAATATAACACATACCCAACATTCTCCCACTTGTTGTTTTCTTTCCACAGGGGGCCACAGGAGAGCTTAGTCATTGAGCCAATTCTTCAACACCCATTGTTTCTCTACACCAAGAGAACTTCTGAGTGCTCACAGACTTCGTCAATGCATCTGCAACATTCTTCAAAGTGTCCACCTTTACTAGTAACACCCTTTTAGCCTCAACCATATCTCTAACAAAGTGATATTGAACATCGATGTGCTTTGTCTTTGAATGATAAGCAGGGTTCTTAGCCAAGAAAATTGCACTTTGGCTATCACAGTCTATCCTTATAGCTTGCTGTACCAACCCCATACTTGAACACAATCTATGCAACCAAACTGCTTCCTTGCTTGCATGAGTGGCTGCTATGTATTCTGCCTCTGTAGTTGAAAGAGCCACTACAGACTGTCTTTTACTCATCCAACTGACTGCTCCTCCAAATAGGCTAAACACATACCCACTTGTAGATCTTCTTTGGTCCAGATCTCCAGCCCAGTCTGCATCAACAAAACCACGAATGTCCAACATTCTTTCCAATCCTGGTCTTCCCTGGTAGCACAAGCCATAATCACTAGTGCCACGTAAATATGTGAAAACCCGCTTCACTGCTATCCAATGCTCCTTCCCTGGGTTTGACATAAAATTGCTCAATACTCCCACTGCATGTGCAATGTCTGGTCTAGTACAGACCATTGCATACATCAGGCTACCCACTGCACTTGCATATGGAACACGGGACATATCCTCCTCTTCTTCTTGTGTCTTGGGACACTGTTCAGCAGACAACTTTGCACCTACAGGAATAGGAACACTCACTGGTTTACTATCCTACATATTGAACCTCTGCAATATAGTCTCGACATACTTCCTCTGGTTTAACCAGAGCATCCTCTTTGCCCGATCTCTCTTAATTTCCATGCCCAAAATATAGTTTGCAGCACCAAGATCCTTCATGTCGAATTTGGAGAACATTTGGGTCTTCAAATCTTGGATAATTTCTTTGTCATTTCCAATCAACAACATATCATCCACATACAAGACCAAATAAATAACACGGTCACCAATTAATTTAAAATAAACACAGTGATCCTCCTTGCTTCTGGTGAAGCCAAGTCCCCGTATATAGGTATCAAAGTTTTGATACCACATCCTTGGTGACTGTTTTAACCCATACAGAGACTTCTTCAACCTGCATACCAGTTGTTTCTTACCCTTCACCATAAAGCCTTCAGGTTGCTTCATGTAGATCTCCTCTTCTAGATCCCCGTGAATAAATGTTGTCTTCACATCCATTTGTTCTATCTCAAAATCAAATGCAACATCAAAAAATAAAAGTAATCTAATAGAAGTAACCTTGGCAACAGGAGAAAAAATATCACCAAAATCAATTCCCGACATAGGAATATATAACTACCAACCGAGCTTTGTATTTCTCCACCTTGCCTTTACATTCATCTTCTAAAAGTAACACCCATTTTGCTCTGGATTAGAGCTTCCGGTGGCAACTCCACCGGATCCCATGTCTCATTTATTCATTTTTTGTGCGAGGATGATATTTCATCAACCCATGGCCTCCTTCGGTACCTCCATCCTCTGAATCTTGCCCACTCCTTGACGACACGGGATCATCATCGGAAGTTATAGTTAAGGGCAAAACTGAACAACCGGAAAGAAGATGGACTAAACCTTTCTGGTTTTCTTCTTTCCCAAGATGATCTTCTCAAAGCTGGAGTTTGTGGCTCTTCCTCTTCTGAGTCTTCTTCTGTTGTAGAGTCTGATTCATCCTCCTTTAGCTCAAACTCTATCTTCTCAGGTTCCTTTGGTAGGACTTCATGTGTAACAACATCTTTCATCTCTCTAAACACCACATCTCGGCTGTACACAACCTTCCTTGTTTCTGGGTTCCAAAGCTTGTAACCCTTTAAACCATCCTTATACCCAATAAAGATGCACCTTTCAGATTTATTATCCAACTTGGTCCTTTTCTCCTTTGGAACATGTACATATGCATCACATCCAAATACCCATAGATGTGAAAGAGAGGGTTTCTTACCAGTCCATACCTCATGTGGAGTCTTATCCTCCAACGCTGATGAAGGTGATCTGTTAACTAAGTAACATGCAGTCTCCACTGCCTCTGCCCAGAATTCTTGTCCTAACCCGGTACCACTGAGCATGCTTCTTGCCTTTTCCATCGGTGTTCTGTTCATTCTTTCTGCAACTTCATTTTGTTGAGGTGTGTATGGAGTAGTCTTCTGCTGTGCTATACCACACTTCTTACAGAACTCTTCAAATTCCTTCTTGCAGAACTCCCCACCATTATCTGTCCTCAGCACTTTTATCTTCTTCTCTGTCTGGTTTTCCACCAGAGCCTTAAATTCTTTAAATTTGTCAAAGACTTCAGATTTCTTCCTCAAGAAATATATCCATGTATTCCTTGAGAAGTCATCTATGAATGAAACATAATACACAGACTTTCCCAGTGATGGAACTGACACAGGCCCAAACACATCACTGTGCACAAGTTCTAATATCTTGTTTGCCCTCTTAGCACTAGAAGGAAAACTCACTCGATTCTGCTTCCCATATACACAATGTTCACAGAAATCGAAATCCAGAGAACAATTAGACATACCTTCTACCATACCATCTCTATGCAGTATCCGAAGACCCTTCTCTCCAATATGTCCAAGCCTTTGATGCCATAGCATGGTCTTTTCTCCAGAGACAGCTAGACTTTCCGTCCCACTTTCAGGAACCACAGAACTGTTACACCCATCAATAACAGTGCTACCTTGTAGCTTGTACAGAGTTCCAGTCCGAACTCCCCGCATTAATACCAGTGCTCCCGAACCATCTTGCAGGCATCTTTCTCGAACACTGTTTTTACACCTGCATCATCCATCTTGCTTACAGAAATCAGATTTCTGGCCAATGCAGGAATATGCAGAACACCAGGAAGTGTTCTAATCCTTCCACCTTGCAGCTTTAGCTTGAACTTTCCACGTCCGATGATTCTGGCCCTCCTATCATCCCCTAGGAAGACATCACCACCATCATATTTCTCATACTCGCAGAACCACTCCCTATGGGGAGTGAAGTGAAAGGATGCACCTGAGTCAATCTACCATGACTCATGATCTACATGTGTATTTGAAGAAAAGCCAAATACACATCCCCACCTTCATCTGAGGTGGTTTTTGCCTCTGCAGAAGGAGCTTCATCAGATCCCTTTCCTTTCTCAGGAGCTTTAGATCTGCATTCCTTTTTGTAGTGTCCTTCCTTTCCGCATTTCCAGCACACCTTTACAAACTTTCCGGGAGATTTAGATCTCCCTCTAGATTTAGATCTCCCACTCGAAACCTTATTCTTGTTTCTGTTCTGGGACCTTCCTCGTACAGATAAGGCATCTCCATTCTGACCCTCCATATTTCTCCGTCTCATTTCCTCCGACAACAAGGCTGAAACAATGTCATCAAAATTCAAGGTAGTTGTATTGCTACCTATTGCAATAACCAGACTGTCCCACGAGTCTGGTAGAGAGCACAACAAACTGATGCACTTATCTTCATGCGAAGTTTGTGTCAACGAGATGATGGGCGGCTGTAGTATTGAAGGCGTTCAGATGCTCTGTCACCGAGTCTCCATCCTTCATCCTCAGGTTATACAGCTTTTTCCGCAGGAACAATTTATTCACCAGAGACTTAGATTGGTGCAAAGTCCCAAGTTTTTCCCACAAATTCTTCATCATAGCTTCCCCAAATACATTCAACAATACTGAATCTGAGACACACAATCATATTGTGCTCATAGCCTTCCGATCCATTTTCTTCCAGTCTTCATCCGACATTGTCGTTGGTTTAGTACCTGGATCTACCCCGATCCACTGATCTATATCCACCGGCGGATCCTCCATCTTGATTGGCTTCCACAACTCAAAACTGCGGCCATTAAATTTCTCGATCTCTATTTTTAGCCGCTCGCCATCTTCTTCTTCTTTCATGAAATCGATCATCGAGATCTCCCCGTTGACAGGGCCTACCTGGAGCCGAAGGCAAAAAACCCTCGGCTGACAAGGCGTCCCCGCCAGAAGCCAAAACAACTACGATGCCAAATGTGGGTTTTAACCACAGACAAGAGTATCTGCACGAATCTTATAAATAAACAATAGCGAGAGCATAAAACATAAAACGGATAAACACAGAAATTTTCTGGATCCCAAGTAATACATTGACTTGATTTTTCATTATACTCCTTTTATTATTCTGACATACATATATACATGTAAAGGCATACATAAACCCCAATCCATTAACCCTAGATTAGAACATAACCGTAGTTCCCTTGACCGGATCTACAAAATACCAGGGGCCGAAAACCATCGTACCCCAAAACCATGTGCAAAATCATGCACAAAACATGGATGGGTCCACCTATGAGTGGGTCCGCACACCAAATTTTTTTTTCGTCGGGACGCTGCCCCGGACCCCAACAATGGGGGCTGCCTCTCCCCTTGTGACCCCCTTGCTGCGCCCGACGCAACGTACAACACGTGGGGCTAGTCGTGGAAAGAATATAACACATGCCCAAAAAAATGAAAATAAGGTTTTTGGTACTCTTCCTTTCTATATCATGTGGGGAATTTGGAGATGCATGAATGCATATATCTTTTATAATAAAAATCCAGATATCTATAGCACTTGTATCAAAAATTGTGCATATTTGAATTAAATTGGCCCTGTGGAAATTTCAGGTACCTTGCAAACCATCCATCATGTGAAAATTTGGGGAAGTTCCCCTGTGGAGTTTTTTTATGGGGATTCAAGCAATAAATCTTGTGGATGTGGGGCCTACATCGTCATTAGACCTGATTAATAACTTCCAATTTAGCTAGTTTAGTGGTAGTGGTACAAATTATGGGGCTGAAGTCATTACATTTTGGGGCATAATATTTTGTGCTAGATGGATTTCTCTCATGAAGCTGGATATTTTTTGTGACTCAAGAATGGTGATTGATTGGGTACTGAAGCAGTGTTTAATTTTACCTCCTATTTTTTTGTGTTGGATGTGGAGGATTAGGAAGTTGGTTTAGCACTTCAATGAGGTAAAATTTGCCCACATTTATACAGAGGAAAATGGCGTGGTAGACAAATTATCAAAGATAGGACATATTTTCAACCAGAGGGAGATCAACTATGCCTACACTGCCAATGACCGATTTCAAGGATCTGGGAAATTTCCATTTACTTAGTATTTTTCTAATGTTGTACATGGGGCCATTTTTTCTTGTTTACCTCACTCTTAGTATTGTAGGTATTAGACTGATGATGAGAATTTTCTTTTAATTTTTTAGCTATGCTGGAATAATTATTTGTATTACTGGTGATTGGGGAAAAATCACTTTTCTTTCTATATGATGAATTATGATGCATATAATGTGGCATTTTGAAAATGTAAACAATCTCTTATATTTTAATATAAATTCTGTTGGTGTTTTTGTGGTAAAAAAAAGAGTTTAGTTTGAAAATTGTTGAAGTTGTAAACAAGTAATTGAAATTGTATAATTAAAATGTTTTAAAGGTGTTTTAGGCATTGAATCTATTTATGTATTAAAAATAATATTTGAGTAATGAGAATTTGTGATTTCACCAACAATTACATGGCCAAATACATAATAATTATTAGAAAAAATAAAAATGACACATATTTAAATTATTTGTTTTAAATTATAATTTTATTTACAATAAAATAAATATGTTTAATTCAATGTTTCCAATAAACATTTCAACTATAATAAATGAATTAAAATTAAAATATTGTACATAAAAATAAACACACATATATTAAAATGAAACATAAAATAATTTTAATAATTTTCTTCTCTCTTCCTTATTTTCTTTTCTCTTCCATATGGATTTACTAATCTCAATTTCATTTCTCTTTTCGCTTATTTTTCATCTTACTTTCTTATTTCAATCTCGATTTTTTTTTCTCAAATTTCTTATTCTTATTCCATTTTCTATAGGTTAAAAAAAAATAAAAAATTAATTCTCTCCATTTTTTAATTTGGTTGTATTCTTCATATTTTTCTCTCTTTTTTTTCATCCTTTGTCTATCAATTTTTTTCAATATTTTTATTTTCCCTTCTTCTTCTTCTCTCTCTTTTTTTTTTTAAATTTCATCCTTTCATTTCAATTTATGTTTAATTATTTCTATTATTTTAGCTTTATTCCTCTCCATTCCTTATTTCTCCTTTCCTATGCTCCTAAATTTAGGTTTGTTCCTTTCTTTTATTTTCACAATGTTCCGCTCCATTCCTTATTTCTTTTTTCCATTTATACTCCTAAATGCATTTTCCTTTCCTTAGTTTCAATGTAGGGATGAGTATTTTCTTTAAAATAAAAATAAAAATAAAAATATAAACTTGTTTCCTTCGATATTTGTTTTTTTAGAAAATTTTATAGGGAAAGTTAAAAGGACGATTCTTCACATTAATGGATAATATCTCTAATAAATCCATCAATGTAGATTAGTATGTCTAGTTCAGGGAGATTCAAACCAAGCACCCATTGGCATGGAGATCATCAAAATTTTTAGGCAATTGTTAATATGAATTTCACCAAATTCTCAATAGCATTGGAAATAATCATTTGAGCTAACCCATTTGACCTTTATTTCAAAGGAAAATATCATGGGCAAACCCAACGAATACTTCTCCACATTCCTAAATAACATACCTAGTAAGCACATTATCATAAGTTAGTGCACTTCACCTATAAAGATTCAAACTAATAATTTATTAGCAAAAAACTGAGCAAATATAAATTAACGCTAATGACAATCAATTACAATAAATTTCTTTTCATTATTACTATTTTTTTTTCTTTTCTAATTTAAATTTTTTATTTAAATATATTACTATCTTTTCATTCTTCACCTTATTTCCACTAAATTATTAGATTAGTTATAGCTTTATATTTTAACATTTTTTTAAATATTTAAACAATAATTAGCAGGTATTTTGTATTAAATAAATGGAAAAAACAAGTTCTTATAATCAAATTACATCAAAAGACCCGTTTTTTATAGGATCCTATTAAAAAAAAATATTGGTTCAACCAATTGCTATCATGTATAAGTGACTTCAAATACAAAATCATGTATAAGTGACTTCAAATACAAAATTTCAAAAAAAAAAAAAAACACCAGACAACATTGCTTCTACGAAAGGTTCCTAAAAGCCTTACAATCTTGAAATACATATAAAATTAACCAAACACATTATTAATGATGGAATCTTTAGTTTTTTCTTTTTCGAACTCCTACATCTGCATATTGAAATTTAGAACTTGATGTATTGAAATTTCCATGTATTTACCATTCCAATTCACGAATAATATCTAAAAGAAAGGGACAACTTGCTTATTTGGAGATAAATGTATTATCATGTTGCATAGATATCCACATTCTTCTTCTAGTGCTCTAATATGCCTCCTTTGTTGCATCAATATCCCCATGATAATTTCCAATTGAGTGATACATTAGACTCATGTTATTGAATTTTCTTAGACACTGTTCGAATTAAGGTACTATTACCTTTTATTTGACCTTCATGCCTTCAAAGCATTCATTGACAAAATAATAAGAACTAAAAATTTCCCAGCAAGTTATACATCCCAATACTACTATGGCCCAAGTGCATTTAATTACAAAGTTCTCATCCAAAATGATACATTAATGTTGGCATGATCCAAGTTGTTTAAGAAATGCAACTTCACGAGTGACAAAAAAAATGTCATAATGCGTGAGGTAAATATTGCATAAAAGTGTTATAAAAATAATTGAGAATAGGGCACAATGCTTAAAATAAATATTGACATTATAAAGATAAATAAGAATATGACACATGCACAAGAGAGGTATTTTAGAAAATAAATAAAAACGAACTCAAATATTTATTGAATTGAC
Organism: Pinus albicaulis; assembly: GCA_034641835.2. Lineage (NCBI taxonomy): Eukaryota > Viridiplantae > Streptophyta > Pinopsida > Pinales > Pinaceae > Pinus > Pinus albicaulis. The sequence continues at coordinate 260,394,992 of CM076570.1, forward strand.
AATATCTCATGAGACTACATTATGAGAAAAAAACATGCTTTTCTTGGAGTGAATTTTCGTATTTATAATTTTTACGAGTGTCTTTCCATCGAGAGTTATCCCCCTTTAAATTTCAAAATACCATGGAAAAATACTATGGTTTACAAAATCCATGGGTGAATACCATGGGAAAATATAATAAATTATGATACCAACCATGGTTTACAAAATCCATGGGTGAGTATCATAATTATGATGGTAAAATTGAAATCATTGTGCGATTAGATTCTCACTTTAATATTATGATTTATTTTGTTTATTATCATGCATTATCTATGGCTTTAACAACCATTTATAGAAAATAATTATTAACTATAGTAGTTATTTTCCACCTGGATCGATCCTCCCCACTTAAGAAGCAATGGTCCCCATTGCGTAAATTTCCCTCTGGGGAAGCCTTTGTTGAATAAGTGATCCAGGTGGATATTGGTGGCCACCCGCCTATTCCACTTGGGCCCCCACCATTGTCTCTTTCAGTTTTTCAATTTTGGCATAACTTACTATTTTTAGCAGTTTTTCGGGTCCTGAACTTCCGGAGCCGTTTTGAGGCCCTAAACGACGTTTTTTGGGTACTAAATTTGTTGCGATTTTGATCATCAAAATCATCACAAAAGTTGTAGTCCTCGGATAGAGCTTTCTAATGATGTATCATGTGCGTCAAACGGAGATAGTATGCCAAAGTTACGTCCCTGGGAAGTTGAAACACCAATTTACCCAAACGGGGCCCATAGTTTTAGCGCTTCATCTCCTAGGGTTAGGTTTTTGGGATGTTTAGGGTTCTCCATTGTTTCTCAATAATAAATAGGCCCTTGAGCCTCATTGTAACGCAGTTCAGAGGCCTGTAGCCGCCACATCTCTTCTCAGAGATAGCTACCAGTGCCCTAGCTAGTTTTATTTCCATTCTGTCTGTAAGCAAATTTCAGTTCTTTGATATTAATGAAATGAAGTGTTATTTCCTCTGCATCTCTGTATTTATGGTTATGTGTTTATTCTGTTGCGTTCCTACATAAATCCGGATCAGTGGTATCAAAGCGGTCTGCTTTTTCTCGATCCTTCTTTGCATGTCCCCAACGAGGTCGGGGTATAAGGAGCTAGGGCTTGATATGGTGGAACCTTTGCAAGATCAGCCTCGCAAACCTCGACGGACGCCCATGGGGGACGAAAAGAAAGATGAGGGAGCAGGAGATCCTATCAAAATATTGCTCGAGGAGGCCCTCGAAAAACAAAGGAACACGATGATGGATAGCTTTGCTCAGATCCTTCAACGGCTGCCCACCGGCGGCGCATCTGCATCCAGTAGCCACTCTGGGGTTGCGACTCCCTTTAAGGTACAACTAAATTTTGACATTCCCATATTTGAGGGTCAAATAGACGCAGATGCCGTAGATAGATGGTTGAATCTATTAGAGGGATATTTCTCTGTTCATGACTTTTCAGACCGGGAGAAGATTATTTTTGCACTCCTCAAAGCTACCCCCCATGTTAAGGACTGGTGGGAAACCTACTGTGAGAACAAGGACCAGACAGAACCCTCTCTGTTCTCGGCCGTACCAACTTGGAATTATTTCCAAGACGCCGTCAAGGAACAGTACTATCCCGTGGGGAGCTATGAGGACAAGTACATACAATGGACCACGTTGCGACAACAAAGGGATCAAGATGTGCATGAGCTGACGAATCTATTCCATACCCTGCGCACAAAGTTGGGTATCAAAGATTCAGAGAAACATCTGGTGCTAAAGTATCGCAGCTGTCTGCACAAATACATTCAGGAGGAAATGGAGTTCCATGACATCTCCTCGCTTGGTACGGCATACCGGTATGCTGCCAAGATTGAGCAGAAATTCAAGCAGAAGAAGCGAGACTTTGGATCTGTGAATTAAAAGCAAGGGAAAGGTGCTTCCAAACCGCAGAACAAAGGACCGAGCCAAGGCATGGCGGCTAAAGACAACTCATCGAAGCCACAAGAAAAGAACAACACCGCAAAGCCAAAGAAGGACACGGGAAAGTGGTGTGAGTTCCATAAGAGCTCCACTCACAACACAAGTGAGTGTCGGGCCAAGCAATCGCTAGTGGCCGAGATGAGGAAAACACGAGTCGGATGCGCTCAAGACAACATCGAGAACACGAAGAATGATGCAGTTATTGATGCGGGCCATGTACTGACGCCACTACAAAGGTCCAGAAGGAGGAACCGGAAGATCCAGAGGAGGAGGAACGTCTCTTCCACTCCCAGATGTGGGTAAGGGCTCCCCTGTCCAGTTCATTGTCGACAATGGGAGCCAAAAGAACCTCATTTCAGCAGACGCCGTGAAGCGGTTGGGCTTTCCGACCACAGCTCACCCACATCCATACACCATCGGTTGGCTTCACCAAGGACGAGATCTCCGCGTCAGCCAGCAGTGTCGCCTTCCCTATAGCATCAAGCCCTTCACGGATGAGGTATTATGTGGCGTTGCTCCTATTGATGTTTCTGATGTATTATTAGGACAACCATACTTGTGGAAGCGTCATGCTGTGTATGAGTCTCGACCTCGTGCTGTTATTATTACTTTGGGAAATAAGTTGTACAGGATACCAGAAGTACCACCTCCTACGACTATCTCTTTGGTTACTGCAAAACAATGTAGTAAGCTCATTTCCCAAACCAGGAAATTCGTTTTCCTGATGATCCGCCCCCAGGGCAAGAAGAAAACTGTGGCCACGACCTCCAGACAGGGCCCCTCTGCATGACAACAGCAAATGGATAAGGTTGTGGACGAGTACGCGGACATCTTCACCTCACCCACAGGGGTTCCTCTGCTGCCCGGGTCAAGCTTGGAATTGATGCGACCCCCGGAAAACTGTGGCCACGACCTCCAGACAGGGCCCCTCTGCACGACAACAACAAATGGATAAGGTCGTGGAGGAGTACGGGGACATCTTCACCTCACCCACAGGGGTTCCTCTGCACTGCCAGGTCAAGCACCCGATTGATCTGACCCCAGGTGCGCCACTACCCAATGGACCGATCTATCGACGCTCAGTTCTGGAAAATGATGAAATCAAGAGGCAGATTCAGGAGCTGTTGCAGAAAGGTCACATCAGACCAAGTTCATCGCCCTGTGGGAGCCCGATCGTGTTGGTACAGAAGAAGGATGGGACGTGGAGACTCTGTATTGACTATCGGGCGCTGAACAAGATCACTGTCCGGAATAGGTACCCAATCCCACGGATTGATGACCTTCTGGACCAACTCCAAGGTGCAAAATATTTCGGTAAGATCGACCTGAAGTCTGGGTATCACCAGGTACCAATTGAACCCTCTGATGTGTGGAAGACTGCCTTCAAAGCTAAGGAAGGCCTTTTTGAATGGCTGGTCATGCCTTTCGGGTTGACGAATGCTCTCGCAACCTTCATGAGGATGATGGACGACATCTTGCGGCCATTCACCAACTCATTCGTAGTGGTGTACTTGGATGACATTCTGATCTTCAGCAAGACTTGGGAAGAGCACCTTCATCACATCAGACAAGTCCTCCAAACACTGCGGCAACACAAGTTGTGTGCCAATTTGGAGAAGTGCACGTTTGGCATGACCCAGGTTCAATATCTGGGATACATTATTGATGAAAGGGGGGTGCATGTGGATCCAGCCAAGATCCAAGTCATTCGGGATTGGCCGGCCCCGACTACTATAACAGAGCTTCGCAGCTTTCTGGGTCTTGCTAATTTCTACCGCAGATTCGTGTTGGGATTCTCTCATATCACTTGGCCCTTGAGTCAAGTCACCAAGGAGAGCGAAACAAATTCTTTTGGTCGAACCTCAACAGGCGTTCAAGAAGTGAAAAATGCATATACGTGCACTTGATGCTCACCTTGCCGGACTTGCGGCGATACATTTGAGATCGAGACGGATGCCTCTGACTATGCTATTGGGGCAGTTCTTACTCAACAGGGACATCCAGTGGCATATCACAGTGAGACATTGTCTGAGACAGTTCGCAAGTATCCCACCTATGACAAAGAAATGTATTCCATTGTGCAAGCCTGTCGACAATGGAAGCATTACATTTTGGGGAAGGAAACAATCATCCACACGGACCACCGGCCCCTGCAGTTCATACAGACACAAGGGAAGTTGCAGAATGATCGCCATCAGAAGTGGTCCACATATCTGCAACAATTTCATTTGAACATCAAGTACAAGAAGGGTAGCACCAATAATGTAGCAGACTGCCTCAGCCGACCACCGATCGTGGCGCTCACCACCGTGCTCAACTCTTGTGGGCACGAGACTTCTGATTGGCCGCTTCTCTATGAGAGTGACCCAGAATTCGGCCACACTTACAAGGCACTCTTGGGGGGCACGCAAGTTCCAATTTTTCACCTCCAAGATGCACTTTTATGTCACCTGGGACACCTTTGTGTTCCTTCAAGCGAGCGTGCCAAGATGATATGGGAAGCACACTACAGTCGAGTCGCTGGGCATTTCGGGGTCGAGAAAACAGTAGCAATACTACAGAAGTATTTCTATTAGCCGAACCTTCGAAAGGATGTCGAGAAGCACATCAGATCCTGCACTGCTTGTGCCATTGCCAAACCGACCATCAAGAAGCAAGGCCTATATACTCCACTGCCTACCCCTAGTCGACCTTGGGAATCCATCTCCATGGATTACATGTCGGGCCTGCCTTCTACTAAGAATGGAAATGACTGTGTTTTCGTGGTCGTTGACAAATTCTCGAAGATGGCCATCATGGCGGCCTGTAAGAAGAATATCACAGCAGAAGCCACTGCTAAACTCTTCTTTGAACGAGTGTGGGTGCACTTTGGGATCCCACAGTCTATCATATAAGATCGAGATAGCAGGTTCCTCAGCACATTTTGGTCCAGCCTCTGGTCAATGTTGGACACAAAGCTCACCAAGTCCACAGCTTTCCATCCCCAAACAGATGGCCAGACAGAGGTCGTCAACAGAATGATTGTACACATTATGCGCATGTACAATTCAAAGCATCCTCGCACATGGGACGAGAGCCTCCCCTATGTACAACATAGTTATAACCGGGCTCTCCACAGTTCAATTGGCCATAGCCCCTTTCAGGTGGGCTTGGGATTCCAGCCACTATGTCCCATTGACGTAGCCATGCCATTTGCAGCTGCTCAGGCCGATTCAGCTCATGTCCAGTCTGAAATTGACAAAGCAAGTAGCTTCATCGAGCGCATTCAACACATCCGCCAACAGGTTCATGATATATTGGACAGAGCCAATGCGAAGTACAAGCAGCGCCATGATCAACACCGGGTGCCACACCACTTCCAGGTAGGCGACAAAGTATGGCTACATTTGCAGAAGGAGCGCCTCACTGGACCTCACCGCAAGCTTCGCCCGCTCCGATACGGGCCGTACACCATCACCAAGGCTGTAGGTAACAATGCCTTCGAGCTTAGTATTCCACCATTCCTTGGTCTGCACCCAGTCTTCAATGTGGATCGCCTTCGTCCTTACTTTCCACCTCTGTTGGACACCTCGGACATTGCAGAACAACTCACACCAACAGAGTTAAACCCAGACTGCATGGAACAGGCCACCACAGATTGTATCATGGACATGCAAATCAAGAACACTCGTCAACAACAGATCCACCTGTATCGGGTTGTCAAAGCTGGCCAACTCCTGCACCAAGGAAAGTGGTTCACCAGGGACCAAGTTCAGCAGAAATTTCCTCATCTCATGGAGGAACTTAACGCAATGGGGACCATTGCTTCCTAAGGGGGGAGGAATGATCGAGGTGGATATTGGTGGCCACCCGCCTATTCCACTTGGGCCCCCACCATTGTCTCTTTCAGTTTTTCCGTTTTGGCATAACTTACTATTTTTAGCAGTTTTTCGGGTCCTGAACTTCCGGAGCCGTTTTGAGGCCCTAAACGACGTTTTTGGGTACGAAAGCGCCAGCGAATTTTTTGATAAAATTCGTCCCGGCAGCTGTAGTCCTCGGATAGAGCTTTCTAATGATGTATCATATGCGTCAAACGGAGATAGTATGCCAAAGTTACGTCCCTGGGAAGTTGAAACACCAATTTACCCAAACGGGGCCCATAGTTTGGGCGCTTCATCTCCTAGGGTTAGGTTTTTGGGATGTTTAGGGTTCTCCATTGTTTCTCAATATTAAATACAGACCTCCCGCCTATTGTAAAGGGAGTTCGGGGGAATGCCTTAGCCACCACATCTCTTCTCGAGAGATAGCTACCCGGTACCTAGCTAGTTTTATTTCCATTGTTTGTAAACAGAATTTCGGTTCTTTGATATTGAAATGAAGTGTTATTTCCTTCTATCTGTATTTATAGTTTATGTGTTTGATACATTTAACGTTCTTTGCAATCCGGATCCTTTACCCTCTTATATTTCATAAAGGATCACATCTGGTGATTTTATGCGGAATTATCTTTAAAGTGTTGCATTTCTGTACCTTGGATTTGATTTTGCATCAGAATTATTGGATTAGAGTATCATATTTCATTTGAAATCTTTCAAGATGGATAAGGTATTTTTATCTATTCACTGTTGATTTCTTTTGTCATATGATATTCGCTTTAAAATTTGCTATCATTTATATATATATGGTTTTCACAACGTTTCTTTATATATCATTTTTGAGTATAATTGAAATGTTATCTTTCAAAAGTGTATGTAGATGATATACAATGATGAATACAATATGTTAATATAACTCTGTTTAATTTCTTAAATAGAGTTATCTTTATTTGTTGCTGCACATTTCAATTAAACTTTAATACATTTTTATGGTTATTGTTAAATTGGAATAATTTTAAGTTGTATTCACATAAGATACCCGGAGTTAGTTTTAAATTTCTTTATCGATTATTTAGTTTAAATAAGATAGTTTTATTTCGGTTATTTAGTCCATTTCACTCATCCAAATCAACCCATTAGTTATAGAGCCAGTCCTTTCAATCCGGTCGGAGCCACCATACCAACGGGATAAGGAGGCTGTGTTAAGGTCCCAAGCCAGGTAGTTTTCCCAAATGTTTTGACAGAAGTCTTCTAAGGCTGGCATTTTTGGCACTAGAAGGAGGGCATGAGCTATGAATGGCAAGTGAATCTTTATCCACAGGCCATTCTGAGAGCAAAACACCCTCATTAACTTCTTCAATTTCTTCTGAAATACAAAATCCTATAGAAGGAATTGAGAAGAATATTCAGACACCCACTACCAAAATCTCCAAACAATCAGACAATCAAAATCCTGAGTCTCTAGGGAGCAGGAGATCCTATCAAAATATTGCTCGAGGAGGCCCTCGAAAAACAAAGGAACGCGATGATGGATAGCTTTGCTCGGATCCTTCAACGGCTGCCCACCGGCGGCGCATCTGCATCCAGTAGCCACTTTGGAGTTGCGACTCCCTTTAAGGTACAAGTAAATTTTGACATTCCCATATTTGAGGGTCAAATAGACGCAGATGCCGTAGATAGATGGTTGAATCTATTAGAAGGATATTTCTCTGTTCATGACTTTTCAGACCGGGAGAAGATTATTTTTGCACTCCTCAAAACTACCCCCCATGTTAAGGACTGGTGGGAAACCTACTGTGAGAACAAGGACCAGACAGAACCCTCTCTGTTCTCGGCCGTACCAACTTGGAATTCTTTCCGAGACGCCGTCAAGGAACAGTACTATCCCGTGGAGAGCTATGAGGACAAGTACATACAATGGACCACGCTGCGACAACAAAGGGATCAAGATGTGCACGAGCTGACGAATCTGTTCCATACCCTGCGCACAAAGTTGGGTATCAAAGATTCAGAGAAACATTTGGTGCTAAAGTATCGCGGTTGTCTGCACAGATACATTCAGGAGGAAATGGAGTTCCTCGACATCTCCTCGCTTGGTACGGCATACCGGTATGCTGCCAAGATTGAGCAGAAATTCAAACAGAAGAAGCGAGACTTTGGATCTGTGAATCAAAAGCAAGGAAAAGGTGCTTCCAAACCGCAGAACAAAGGACCGAGCATGGCGGCTAAAGACAACCCGTCAAAGCCACAAGAAAAGAACAACACCGTAAAGCCAAAGAAGGACACGGGAAAGTGGTGTGAGTTCCATAAGAGCTCCACTCACAACACAAGTGAGTGTCGGGCCAAGCGGTCGCTAGTGGCCGAGATGAGGGCTTCTGAGTCAGATGCATGCTCCGACTCCGAATCAGAACCTGAAAAGGGGAATGAAAAAGGGAAACAGATTATTGATGCGGAGCCCAACGCCACTGTTGCCACTGCAAAGGTCCAGAAGGAGGAACCGGAAGACCCAGAGGAGGAGGAACGTCTCTTCCACTCCCAGATGTGGGTAAAGGGCTCCCCTGTACAGTTCATTGTCGACAATGGGAGCCAAAAGAACCTCATTTCAGCGGACGCCGTGAAGCGGTTGGGCTTGCCGACCACAGCTCACCCACATCCATACACCATCGGGTGGCTTCACCAAGGACGAGATCTCCGCGTCAGCCGGCAGTGTCGCCTTCCCTTTAGCATCAAGCCCTTCACGGATGAGGTATTATGTGACGTTGCTCCTATTGATGTTTCTGATGTATTATTAGGACAACCATACTTGTGGAAGCGTCATGCTGTGTATGAGTCTCGACCTCGTGTTGTTATTATTACTTTGGGAAATAAGTTGTACAGGATACCAGAGGTACCACCTCCTACGACTATCTCTTTGGTTACTGCAAAACAATGTAGTAAGCTCATTTCCCAAACCGGGAAATTCGTTTTTCTGATGATCCGCCCCCAGGGCAAGAAGAAGACTGTGGCCACGACCTCCAGACAGGGCCCCTCTGCACGACAACAACAAATGGATAAGGTCGGGGAGGAGTACGGGGACATCTTCACCTCACCCACAGGGGTTCCTCTGCACTGCCAGGTCAAGCACCCGATTGATCTGACCCCGGTGCCTTTAATGGACCGATCTACCGACGCTCGTGCGGAGAATGATGAAATCAAGAGACAGATTCAGGAGCTGTTGCAGAAAGGTCACATCGGACCAAGTTCATCGCCCTGTGGGAGCCCGATCGTGTTGGTACAGAAGAAGGATGGGACGTGGAGACTCTGTATTGACTATCGGGCGCTGAACAAGATCACTGTCCGGAATAGGTACCCAATCACACGGATTGATGACCTTCTGGACCAACTCAAAGGTGCAAAATATTTCAGCAAGATCGACCTGAAGTCTGGGTATCACCAGGTACCAATTGAACCCTCCGATGTGTGGAAGACTGCCTTCAAAGCCAAGGAAGGCCTTTTCGAATGGCTGATCATGCCTTTCGGGTTGACGAATGCTCCCGCCACCTTCATGAGGATGATGGATGACATCTTGCGGCCATTCACCAACTCATTTGTAGTGGTGTACTTGGATGACATTCTGATCTTCAGCGAGACTTGGGAAGAGCACCTTCACCACATCCGACAAGTCCTCCAAACACTGCGGCAACACAAGTTGTGTGCCAATTTGGAGAAGTGCACGTTTGGCATGACCCAGGTTCAATATCTGGGATACATTATTGTTGAAAGGGGGGTGCATGTGGATCCAGCCAAGATCCAAGTCATTCGGGATTGGCCAGCCCCGACTACTATAACAGAGCTTCGCAGCTTTCTGGGTCTTGCTAATTTCTACGGTAGATTCGTGTTGGGATTCTCTCATATCACTTGGCCCTTGAGTCAAGTCACCAAAGGAGGAGCGAGAGCAAAATTCTTTTGGTCGGAACCTCAACAGAAGGCATTCAAAGAATTGAAAAATCGCCTCTGTTCTGCCCCAGTGCTCAACTTACCAGACTTGCAGCAGCCATTTGAGATCGAGACAGATGCCTCTGACTATGCTATTGGGGCGGTTCTTACTCAACAGGGACATCCAGTGGCATATCACAGTGAGACATTGTCTGAGACAGTTCGCAAGTATCCCACCTATGACAAAGAAATGTATTCCATTGTGCAAGCATGTCGACAATGGAAGCATTACATTTTGGGAAAGGAAACAATCATCCACACAGACCACCGGCCCCTGCAGTTCATACAGACACAAGGGAAGTTGCAGAATGATCGCCATCAGAAGTGGTCCACATATCTGCAGCAGTTTCATTTGAACATCAAGTACAAGAAGGGTAGCACCAATAATGTTGCAGACTGCCTCAGCCGACCACCGATCGTGGCGCTCACCACCGTGCTCAACTCTTGTGGGCACGAGACTTCTGATTGGCCCCTTCTCTATGAGAGTGACCCAGAATTCGGCCACACTTACAAGGCACTCTTGGGGGGCACGCAAGTTCCAAATTTTCACCTCCAAGATGCACTTTTATGTCACCTGGGACACCTTTGTGTTCCTTCAAGCGAGCGTGCCAAGAGGATATGGGAAGCACACTACAGTCGAGTCGCTGGGCATTTCGGGGTCGAGAAAACAGTAGCAATCCTGCAGAAGTATTTCTATTGGCCGAACCTTCGAAAGGATGTCGAGAAGCACATCAGATCCTGCACTGCTTGTGCCATTGCCAAACCGACCATCAAAAAGCAAGGCCTATATACTCCACTACCTACCCCTAGTCGACCGTGGGAATCCATCTCCATGGATTACATGTCGGGCCTGCCCTCTACTAAGAATGGCAATGACTGTGTTTTCGTGGTCGTTGACAGATTCTCGAAGATGGCCATTATGGCGGCCTGTAAGAAGAATATCACAGCAGAAGCTACTGCTAAACTCTTCTTTGAACGAGTATGGGTACACTTTGGGATCCCACAGTCTATCATATTAGATCGAGATAGCAGGTTCCTCAGCACATTTTGGTCCAGCCTCTGGTCAATGTTGGACACAAAGCTCACCAAGTCCACAGCTTTCCATCCCCAAACAGATGGCCAGACAGAGGTCGTCAACAGAATGATTGTACACATTCTGCGCATGTACAACTCAAAGCATCCACGCACATGGGACGAGAGCCTCCCCTATGTACAACACAGTTATAGCCGGGCTCTCCACAGTTCAATTGGCCATAGCCCCTTTCAGGTGGGCTTGGGATTCCAACCACTATGTCCCATTGACATAGCCATGCCGTTTGCAGCTGCTCAGGCCGATTCAGCTCATGTCCAGTCTGAAGTTGACAAAGCAAGTAGCTTCATCGAGCGCATTCAACACATCCGCCAACGGGTTCATGATATATTGGAC